>JAQQZU010024574.1:0-11071 GCA_030068025.1 Parauchenoglanis punctatus | reverse complement strand
TCGTTTCACTGTAAACTGTATTACATGTATATGGTTGGAATGACAATAAAAGCCACTTGACTTGACTTGACTTGACTAGTTAACAAAATAATGACTGGGCCTGCAAGGGAAATTGCAGACTGAAGGCAATACCTTTGTCGTATTCGAAGTGTTGCAAGTTTTTTGGCTAACAAAGTTTTGCATTTCGTGGCCAAGAGGAAAGAGTCCATATTTTTTTAGAGTTTATGAGATTGCTCACCAAATCTTACATCAATATCATGCCCTTTCAAATGCTATCTGTGAAATCTTTCGCAAAATGATATGATTGAGTGTTGTGCTGAGCAGGTCACAGCCCACATTGTGAAAGGGATGAAGACAGCAGGGTTGTATGCCATAATGGCATATTAAGCTACAGTCCATAAAACTGAACAGCTGTCTATTTGTGTGTGTTATGTGGAGTCTGAAAGTGGCAACGTATGTGAGCATTTCCTGGGCTTTAGTAAGCTTCAAGGATTTAGTGCCCAGCAAATGACTGAGTTGATAGAGTCTTGCTTGAAACAACATGCAGTCAATGACATACTGTGTGTAGATCAAACCTATGATGGGGCATCAATAATGAGGGGAGGCATCTTCTGTGTCCAAGGCCATTTTCAGTTGAACCACCCAGAAGTTGAATATGTATACTGTTACGCACACAAACTTAATTAAGTTTTGTGCCATACATGTATGTCCATCAAATTGGGAAGTGAGCTTATTGACACTTTGGAAAGTATATACACATTCTTTAACACATCGCTTGTGCATCATGAGAAGTATTGTCGGTAAGTATTGTGAAGGCAAAATTGTGCATACAATACCAGTGACCAGTTGTACATGTGAACGCTCCTTTAGTGCACTAAGGCACCTGCACACTTGGTTACGGGGTACCATGGAACAACAACATCTATACAGTTTAGCTGTTCTTTCCATTGAAAAGGATGTTGTTGCCATAATTCTTGAGGATGCCATAATCAATTCCTCTGCAAAACTACATGCAGGACATAATCCACTTGTGCCATAGTTAGACTCTAGAACCTCTACTGAACCCTGACCACTGTTATGTTTTTATTTGCATTGTAAGCATGTTTAATCTTATGAGTTTTAACAGAATCACTTGAATATATTGTCTTTTGAGAAAACTTGCTAGAAATAACACAAGAATTTGGTCACTTGTTTGATTTCCTGGACCGGCATTAATAATGTGCGAGTGGGAGGAGTGAATGAACAGCACTTTCCCTTCCCGCTGCATCCAAGGCTAAAGTGTCCTTGAACAAGGCACCAAACCCCCAACTTCTTCCCGGGTGCTGAAGCATAGAGCTGCCCACTGCTCTAGGTATGTGTGCACTTCTCACTTGTGTGTGTTCACTGCTTGGATGGGTTATGTAAATGCAGAGGAATAATTCATACCTTGCTTGGTTCAAGGTATGTCATAATCACGCGGTTTAATGGTTTTTAATGGTTTTTAAGAAGGATATGTGTAGAGTGGAGCCATTGTCATTGTCAACTCTATGTGATATGCAGATGAACTCCTGCACTACTATTGAATATTTGGGAACTACATGACCGCCTTTCTCTTCTCAATGAGGTCTCAAAGGAAAGAGGATGCTAAGATAGAATAGAGTTTGAGGATCGGCATATAGACGACAGTCTAGACATGCCCCTGGTTTTCAATGAAAAGGTACATGTCTGCAAGGCATGATTCATTATTTATAGTAGTTTTTCAAGCTCTTTTATATTCTTAGGTATGTACAATTTGATGTGTTCTGGCCTGTTCGGGTACTGGGTACGGGTGCTATATGCAACATAATTCTGTTTTCTGTAAAACAGGTCACATCGCTTCCAGTTCTGGTCTTCTCTATGAGCTAGGATTTATCCAAGATGAAGCTACTTCAGGAGCTATCAAATAATGAGCATAACTGATGTTGTATATGAAGGTTGACATCTAAAACTCATATCACCAAAATGGTAGAGTAACCATATTTTGGTGTTCAAAAAAGAGGACACTGGGGACAGGATGGCAGCATGGGGCAGATGGACACAAAATGAATGACAACTGTAGAAATCAAAAGTCAAATTCAGCAGATTTTTTGGCGATTTTAAAATCCCGGCCAGAGGCAGTTTTTAGTTCTCAAAAAGAGGACATATCTGGGAAAAGGGAATGTATGGTCACAATAAAAATGGATAAAGGGTTTAAGCTATAGGTTTCCTCATGCACATGCAACTACAAGATTATGTATCTGCAAACGTTAGTAGTCCTAAACGTCATTAACAAGCTAATGCTAACTAGTTCATCTTAGCTGATAGAAAACTTGTCACTATGTCTGCAAATTTTTGATTTCTGATTGTTAGCTATTAGGTATCAATAGTTACGTTGTCTTTTATTTTCAGTATCAAACAAAGACAAGCTAATTGGTGATGTTAGCATCAGGGCAGCCTGTCACAGGTCTATGAGGAAACACATCTCACATTATTTATTCATAGTTTTTTAAGGTTTCATCCTTTGGGAAGTGATGGAAGTGATCCTAGGTGATGGAGTTCCCTGACATTGCACTTTGTGACACACAGCAAAAATCACTGGGATTACTTAGGTCAGTGGGATTACTTATATCAATGACTAATAAAACATTAACATTAGTGATAGTTTACCACTACTATGTGTGGAGTGAATGCAAATGGTTTTGAACAGTTTATGGCTAATTTTCTGTGGTGTACTATTGTACAACAAAAAGAGAGCAGACACTTTTCCAGTACAATAAGTGAAAGAACAGTGGGTCAAATTTTTAGGTCCCCCAAATTTTTATATTTCACATTTACTGCAAAGTTATCTGTTGCCTTGAACCTTTAGGGGAAAAAAATCTTTAGCATGAAACATATATATTTGAAGCCAAGCCGCTATCACGCTTTTTACATATACAAACTTTTGGATCTGTTGTTTTGCCTGTTTCAATACTGTAGATAGCATTACTGAGTGTTTTTAAATTTACTGTAGTTGCATTCTTGTGTCACTTTCTCTCACTGATAGCCATGACTTACATATACAGCAGTAACAGTGGAAAAATCTCTTCAGCAACAACTACATCTATATTTTGCCTATATACATGCACATTTTGATGTAAATATGACCACTTTTGTATATACAGTAACAAGGCTTCAAACAAAAAACTGAATAAACATTCAGCTACAATCAAACTTTTTGAAAAAGTGGACATAGTATTGAAACAAGTGTGAAAATGATTGTAAAAAAAACTGTAAACAAACTATAGTGTCAGGAAAATAGAAACTGTTAAAAAAGTAGTATCTACTTGAGTTTAAACAATCCATGGGTTTCCTTTTCCACATCAAATGGAAGTTTGTATTACCTCCCAGTTGATGTAAGTGAGGCATCAATGATCTATAGGATATACAACAGAGGGACACAACAGATATCCTCTCTCGTGATCTCAGAGGGGCCATGAGGATGCATAAGTGTTACATCTTGTTCCTCCTCTGATGTGGCACATATGTTGCTTATCCACCATATCTGGTCATACAAACATACAGCATATCAGGAATTGTATCTGCAAAGGAGATTGCTAATTTCCCAGTGGTTTGATCCATTACTTGTGCATGATTCCCACTCATATCCACAATGAAATTTAGGACCACCTGACACCCTGCTGACCTTCAGATGGTTTGGCATGACTAGGTATATTGACATATTAACTCAAGTCATATGCTCATGAACCATCCATAGATTAGGAAAACATAATACCACTTTTCACTTACTGTAAGTTATAAGTTGGTAATTAATCCACAAACACAGGCCTTGTATCATTTGTTTGCTTGTTTTAATAAAATCTTTTGTAATATGAACGTCTGGATCAGCACCAATACATTTTTTTAAACCCATGTGAGATAGTAAAGGAGGCATGGAAAACTACAGGATAAAAGGGTGACATCTAGGTCAGTGCATCTGTTAGCATTGGACATGGCTAACACAGCTGAAACAACTTATTATTGTAAATGGTGTCCAAATAGTTTTGTACATGTAATGTATATTTTGTGCTTTGTAAGATAAGGGAGCATTGCTGCTTGATTGAATGTGTGAAAGTGTGTGTGGGATAACTATTAATGGTGATACTTAAATAAGAACAGTGGAAATTGTGGAAACAGAGGGACCGAATGCAGTGGGGGACAGACTAAGATATATATTTGAATGGATAAAGCAGAATTGTACAACTGGAGCAGATTGTCTCTACAGAGCACCACTCCACTGAGAAGGCTGAGCTGGAGGAAACCCCGATGCAGGAGGGTATGCAGGGTTAAAGGCCTAAAAACCAAACAACAACAGGTAATCAATAATGAAATAATTTTCCACAAGTCTTATATTTCTATCTTGTATGTGTTTACTACAGCTCTGCCATTATCTTTCTAGTGATAGAGATGTTTCTGTTCATATATGTGTTCATACATGTTCATACATGTGTGTGTGTGTGTGTGTGTGTGTGTGTGTGTGTGTGTGTGTGTGTCTTACAGAGTTAGGGGGCATAACAGGTGTTGTAGCAGGATATCCACTGAAGGGAGGTTGAGGTGGAACTGTAGGATTAGGAAGGGGATGAACAATACCATCACCTACAGCAGGGTAGCCAGGAGTATAGCCCTGTAAACCAATACCACAGATAATGTAAGGCTTCGTCTTGCCATAATCAATTCCTCTGCAAAACTACACGCAGGATGTAATCTCCTTGTGCCATAGTTAGAAACTCTGACAACTGTTATGTTTTTATGTACATTGTAAGCATGTTTAATCTTATGAGTTTTAACAGAATCACTTTGAGAAAACTTGCTAGAAATAAATCAAGAAGAATTCATAGAGTGAAGCCATTGTCATTGTCAGCTCTATGTGATAGTTCTCTTTGTAGCTTTGCAGATGAACTCCTGCACTACTATTGAATATTTGGGAACTACATGACTGCCTATTTCTTCTCAATGAGGTCGCAAAGGAAAGAGCAGAGATTGGGAATGGGCATATAGACAACATGTTTTCTAAGTCCTCAGTTCACTCTAGACATCCCCCTAGTTTCCAATGAAAAGGTACATGTCTGCAAGGCATGATTAATTCCTTATTGTATTTTTTCAAGCTCCTCATGTTCTTTATATTCTTATATTCTTAGGTATGTACAATTTGATGTGTTCTGGCCTGTTCATGTATAGTGTATGGGGGTTATGTGCAACATACTTCTGTTTTCTGTAAAACAGGTCACATCGCTTCCAGTTCAGACTGTGTGTGTGTGTGTGTGTGCGTGTGTGTGTGTGTGTGTGTGTGTGTGTGTTTGTGTGTCTTACAGGGTTAGGGGGCATAGCAGGTGATGTGGCAGGATATCCAATGTAGGGTGGTTGAGGAGGAACTGTAGGATTAGGAAAAGGATGAACAATACCCTCACCTGCAGCAGGGTAGCCAGGAGTATAGCCCTGTAAACCAGTAGCACAGATAATGTATGGCTTCTTACAGAAATGCGTCTTTAATGGATTTTGCTGTTCCTTTAAGTAAGGGATAGAGGTTTTAGTCTTTCTTCATCCATGCCATTAGGTGCAAACCTTTACAGTGACATTATAATATGATGAAATGAAAACACAGTCAAAAAACAGAAATTATGAATATTATTAGGGTCGTTGTTAAATGTGTTAAATCATTGTATCACATGAGCCTAAATATCCTTATTAAAACATAACTCTGTCAAGAACTTAAAAACAGCAGTCTTAAAATATGTAATTAAGTCCAATATGGTATTGTCAGACAAACACCACTGGAAGCATATAGGTTCAGTTAGTTTGCTGTCCTAATCCAAATTCTAGTAAAATACATAAAAAAAAATTAAATGAATAAAAAAACACAAAACACATTTACATACTTTTGTGAAGCTGCTTTGTGACAATGTTTGTTGTTAAAAGCGCTATACAAATAAAATTGAATTGAATTGAATTTGGCTGAGGAAGGGACAATAATGGCTTGTCTGACTGGCTGGGGTAAAATATGCCCAATGTTTTGATTCAAATCAAGTCTGCTGTTTAGGGCATCGTCTAGAGCAGCTGTTTTACAAGGCCTTCAAATGTTTATCAAACTACATGGAGTAAGAGCTTGAGTACACTATCTAATAAACAACTGCTGCCATTATTAGCACTGTTTCAGATTTATTTTGTTGGTTCCATTCTGCAAAACTGAAGTTTTACAGAGAGATATAGTTGGCGTTGTGTGCACCCAGGGCACTAGGAATCTTAAAAATGTACCCATATTGTAAACATTGGATAGGATTAGATCAAACAAAGGTTGTTTCAACTTCCTGCTCTGTTTGAGGAATTAAGCATTCTAATTACTATTTTTTTTGTGCCAGAAATACCTTTAAAATATTCTTCAAACAGGAAGGAAGAAAAAAATTATTTCAGATATTTGACATTGCTATGAGCTTGATCCTTTTGAATTCTAAAACTGAATCATTTCAGCTGGTTACAGTTCTATATAAATCCTATAAACATTCAACCAATCATTATTGAGTTATCACACTACTGAGAATCACGGACAGATGGACAAATAACCCAAAAATATAATTCCTCCACCATATAGTAGCATAAAATTTAAGCACTGCATGTGAGAAAGCATTGAGTGTACAATTCTTCCACCCAACCCACCCAGAAATACATTAATAATTAAATAAATCCTAAATAAATCAACTTATTGGACACAACAGTTTCCTAGCTGACATGCACAAATATAACCAACAAAGAATCCTCTCTGGTCCACACATGCACTCACACTCATGCATAATATGGGTCTACTCTAGGGATAACAGACTTTAAAATCAAAATAACTAAGATTTGGAGAAAAGATACAGTATATTGCTTATGAATCCCTGTGCTGGTGTGTTACCGGTGTTGGTCCTGCAGGAGTTGGGGAATCAGTGTAGACTGGTGGAGCTCCACATGGACTCATTTGAATGTCATGCTTCACATTGGTGGTGGTAGTGGGTTGGCTGGTCTTTTTACAGATCTTCTTTCTACAGCAACAGCAAGCACAGAGTGGTATGCCAAGCAAGAGCAGCAGAGCCAGCAGAGGATTCCTGTTGACCCTTGTATGGTGATCTACACAAAAAGTAACATAATGAACCTAAGTGCAATCTTAAGCATTTTTATATTAATGATATCTTAATAATATCTTAATTTTATCCTACTTCATAATTGTGTTACATTTTTGTAATTCAATTGTCAATTGTGCTTTTTCAGTTATGTTATTTATTTTGATTTTTTGTTTTTCTAATCTACAGTACCACTAATAAGACAAACAAAAAAAAAAATGACCTTTAACATATATTTTTATGAATACTCAAGAATCACAGGTGAAAACTCACCAACCAAGTACATAGAGAAGACCATGACTCTGCGATTTAGACCATCTATGAGTGTGTAGTTGCCCACATCCGACACATTGACATTAAGCAGTTCAATGCTGTTACTAGTCACTTGGATCCGTCCCATGTAGTCAGGATGTGAGTTGCCCACAGGTGACCCATGATCCACCAGAGTGAGGTTGAAAGCTTGGTTTATAAATTGTAGTGTGGCATCATCCTTCACAAGGCCAGACAGAGGAATGCTAAAAGTTTCACCAGCCACACAACCTTTTGCTCCCCTTTTTCCTTTTAAAACAAGTAACAATAGACTTTTAAATTCTTATTTACATAGAACAGATGCTATTTGCACCCACTATCAGTGGCCAGCAAAGTTGTTTGTGCCTTGGGTGGAATAGCCAATGTGGTTATTTACACCCAGGAGTATATAGCTTAGCAAAGCATAGACAAGCACCCAGATGTCTGTATTTGCACCCGGGTGAGAATAGTCACAAAAAGTGTTGCATGCAAATCACTTAATGAACCTTAAACATAACTTTAACTATAACCCCTACCTTTAGCCACGGACACATGTAGCTTATGCAGCTTATGTCATGAAGTGAAATGCAACCATGCACGCAATACAGTGTATACATTTTTGTTGAGCCAGGGAGCAGGGGGGTGAGGTGGCTGAGCATAAATAGCCAAATAGCTGCCGTATGACTATATTCTCAACCGAGTGCAAATACACATTTAAAAAATAGGAAGTTTGTTCAGAGGAATTACTGTATATAAAAACATATGCATTATGGAAAAATCTAGGACTTAAGAAAGAAGACTGGCAGTAGATGTGCATGTTAAGGAAAGCTTAAATTCACTTACCAGTAACCTTTACTGAATGGATGGAAAGCTTTTTGTTCTCATTGTTCAGCACAGAGTAGTTTCCCTGGTCATCATATGTGACAGAATTAATTACAAATTCCCTTTTTTTACCTTTTATAATTACTTTTCCCCCTTTAGTTGGGGAAGAATTGGACCAAAGAACATCCTTCTGTGATTTACCAGTCTGAATCACTTTCTGTGAATCAAATTCCAACTTCACAGCCCCAGACGGCAGCATGATACTCAGCTCTTTGCCGTGCATTAGTTCTACACGATAGGTCTTAGTAGCAGATGTAGCAGCATAGGAGTCTAAGAAAAGAAACAAAGGAAAGTATAAAAGTCTAGACTTTTACATGACTCCTACCATACCATAATGCTAATAAAATTAAGAATATGTAACATGATTATACTTTTTGTTGCAATCATTAACAACTTACAGACTTTTTACTTTAGATGAGAATCTTTGTAGAGGCATTTTCTGGATCTTGGTTAAGAATGAATAGGAATGAGAGAAAGTGGAAGAAAAAAAGGCTTACACATAATATGAACAGTGAAGAGAAGGATCCAGAAGCCTTGCATTTTTCTGGGGATAAAAGAATGAGATGTTTAGGTTGGTGGCAGCTAAGTAGGACAGTATGGTCCTACGGAGACTAGATTTTTATATCCAGAAAGCAGGAACTTCACAAATGTGTTAACCAGAGTTGTTCACAAAAAAATAGCTCATTAAGTTAAAGAAAGGTGTATTGAGAAAAAATCTTAAAAGACATTTTTGAACAGATTTTTAAAAAAAGAGAGACAGAGAGAACAGAACAGGACATATAACTTCTATACCATGTAATACCATAACATTTTCCATCTTGTAAAAGAGTCTTAATGCTGAAAGATGTCCACCGACATTGAGAACAAATTGGGGGGAAAAAAGAAGAAAAAAAACCTGTTCAAAAGATGTCAATTATTCAGCCAGTTGCAGTTTTGCTTTCTAGATAGTGGTACTGGGGTTAATACAGCCTACTTAGTTTGTAGATCAGATTGGTCTGCTCTTTAAAAGTTTCTATGGCTACATTTGATTAATTTTGCAGGAGGGCTTTTCTCTTCATGCTCTTTTTCCTCTGGGCGCCATCGAGCCGTTTCTTGTCCTTTCTTCAGTGCTTTCATTGTTTTCTGCTTACGTTGCTTTTATTTACAGAAACCAGACGGAGGCAAATGATGACTAAAAATGTTGCAAGATCATTATATTATTGTTATAAGATCATTATTTATTATGTATTTACATTATGAACATAATTATGGACATAAATATGGACAAAAACAATTCTAGGAGCTGCAAGATTTGCAGGACACTTGGCGCATTTGCAGGCAAACCTGGATTATAATAAGGCTGGGTGTGATGGGTCTGAGCTCGGAGGTGGCTGCGCGCGCACTTGCGCAAATTTCGTTACGCACACATAACGACTGTGGGCGTTGACTGCGCATGTGCGAAACTGAGCGTGCAGTTGTACTGCGAAACAAAGAAGAACGTTTTAAAACGTTAGAACGTTTTTCTTCCTCTTTCAACATCAAAAAAGCTTTGATTTCCAAACTGCTGCGCATGTTTTTTCTTGTTTTTTTTTTTTTATCTTATTCAGAGGACTGTTTCAGCCCATACTCTTTGTCGCTGTAACTGTAAACTGTAAAATTGTAAAACTGTAACAGAAAATCAAGTAGCTATACTCTGCGGACACCCATGCGCGCGTCTGCGTTGCGCGAAGCCGCGTCCGCTGAAGTATACTTGGGCCTTAAGAAGTAGCCTAGTTATAGTGTGACTATAATGAAATTCAAGCAATGAATTTCTAGTCTAGAATTATTGCTTGAATTTCAAGATTCATTCATTTTTTGTTATACCACTTATCCACTGAGGGTCCAGTGGAGCCAATCCCAGCTGACACCGAGCAAGAGGCAGGGTATACCATGGACAGGTCGCTGACACACAGAGACAGACAGCCATTCGCATTCTTCACACCTATGGGCAATTTAGAGTAGCCAGATGATATAATTAAAGGTGTGATTTCATAAGTGTTCAGCTGCGTTACTGAGACACTGCTACATTTAGTCATTTCAGACTGACGAAAGGGCTACAGCATCAAAATCTCCTCCTTTTCCGACTCTTCAGTTCAATTACGGTCCAAGAGATGTTTTACTTTTTTTATTTAGATACCGATTGTAAAATTATGTGATTGGCCAGATTGTTATAATTATGTAATAAACAGCACTCATTCAGTACAGAGGTCACTACTGAGACAGAGATTACAGAGTAGTGATTTATTTGAGTTTATACTCACCTGGCATTAGTTTTTCCAGAGCAAATGAGGAAAAACTTTCGTGATGAATGTAGAGAACTCTATCCTTAAGCGTGCAACAATATCTAAGCTACTGTAGGTGGTGATCTAACATTTGACACAGAGGATCCGAGCTGTGAAATGAGTAGGCTACGCCCTCGAAAGTCTATTTAATTATTTCTTGAGGAAACACGTGATCGATGAAAATGACATATTTTTCGGTCTGAAACTCCACCAATGATTAGCTTTGAAACCACTGCAGAGGTATAGTACATTAACAAATGGACTTTTTTTTTTTTTTTTACTGTCAGTGATATTTCGGACATGATCCCTTTGTTTCTCTTAGTTCATTATTCAAGTTTTGAAAAAGGTTACAGAAGATTTTGGGATATTCAAAAGCATTCACATAAAATATGCAAACTGTTAGGTTTCTATTCAGGTTCAATCTCTTTCAGACTCCGAAACCGTCTCTCTCTCTCTTCCTCTGCGTGACAAGCG
>JAQQZU010024573.1:0-11073 GCA_030068025.1 Parauchenoglanis punctatus | reverse complement strand
GAGAACATGCAAACTCCACACAGAAAGGTACCCTGGGTGACCCGGGGATCGAACCCAGGACCTTCTTGCTGTGAGGCTAACCACCACACCACGGAAAGTAATTAGCTACATTAATTTTGTGGTAATTAGATTAGATTACTGAGTATATTTTTAGTAGGTAATTAGTAATTATATCAGAATACATTTTTAAGGTAACCCTCCCAACCCTGATTATCATTCACAAATTAATGGTAGAACCACCCCTGATTATAAACAAAGTTGTCGAGATATCTATAAGAGGATACTTATTCAAATTGTATGTTATTGTATAAGTTTCGGCATTATCATCAAGTATTGAATCATTGCCTTAATCCTAAGGTTTACACCCTTAGTGGTCAATGATAATATTTCACATTTTGTATGAAAACAGGGCTCCATGCCTATGTGCATAGGCTGCAGAATTATTTCCATCCTGGCTACTTTTTTACACAATTAGTGATTACAAGCTTCAACAACTAACGAACTTTTATATTTTAATCATAACATTCCAGAGCTCAGGAACACTGGCCATAATGTGGAATTTCAACCAGGATTGGACACCAGTCCATCACATGGCACAATGAATACACATTAACACAACATTCACACATTATATTTGGGAGGTGGGTGTAAACCAGAGAGAAAGAAACTCAAAAATATAATGTTTTCATGGCCCTAACAAACAGATTTGTGGTAGTACCCAAGAAAACAAAACACTCACAGGCAGAACACATGAAATAGTATAGGTTAGTGCATTGATCATCTCTGAGTAGTCCATCTTGTACAGTCACACAGTTCTTTCCGGGACTCATCCTTCAAAGTAGCTAATCCATGTGATGTTGTCAGAAGTATGTCTGAGATTCAAGCCAGGTTATTGAAAGCCCATAGAAGGCAACAAATCTGTCAGTATAATTGTTGTTAGCTGTGAAATAGCAATGAGTTTCAAAAAAGGTCAGTAATGCAAATAGCAGCATATTAGAAGCACAATGAAACACACTTACTTTCAAGTTGATACTGTTTTATTCTACCGTACTTTTGCATATATTCTAATTCAATTAATTGCTAAAAGCACTCATGTTTATTTAATATCATATAAAAATTTAAATTATATAGAAATTCTATGCTAATTTAAATAATTAAAACAGCACAATGGATGAAATCATGCAGTTGTCAGTGAGTGTATGTATGTATACATAAATCTTCATTTTAGTCAAAACCAGCTAGTAATACTAAACCTAGAGTTTTTCAACTACAATATACTGTAAAATAAATTTTTTTAAATGATGTTTAATCACAACTTTACAGCAGAGTGTATATATTTTGATTACCATTTCCTAATTTAAAATATCCAGACAGATCATGGACACAAGCTACATATAAAGGATCCTACATAACATCATGGGTAGCTCCACCAGTATCCAGCTGCATACATCGCCTTACACACATCTTCTCCATATGCATTATTAGTCAGTCTGGAATTCCATATCCTTAGACTTGTATTCTTCAATGGCAGGTGATTATAGGACCAGTACCAGTTGTCCAGATCAAAGTACAGATCTATCCAGACAGGCCCTATCGCATTATTCTTATTCATTTCTTCAATTAGCTTCACTTGGTGGCTAGGGTTTGAAATTGCGAACAGGTCAATGTAGTTTTCCCAGCAGTAATTCTGTGCCACTGGCCAAATCACTTGTTACTTGATGAGAAGACGGGCAGTTAGCTTGATGGACAGGGCAACTGAGACAAATCCTGTTGTCAATATTATATGTAATAAAGCACATATTAGGTCCAAAGTTGTAAAGACAATGGCTTGAACTTTTCCACATTTTGTAGAGTAACAATATATGGAACTTAAGTGGACTCAGTTGTTATTATCTCAACATAGGCCATAATATTATAGTGAAGTTTGCAAAATTAGTTAAAATTAACAAATGTAAATGTAGTGGTTGCATAACAAATGAGTCCTGTTACTGTAAAACTGCCAAATGAGTTCCAGTGCAACCAGCTGGCATTAACAGTTACATAATTAGTTGAATGAAGGGAGTTCAGCTGTATGCAGTTAATGAGTCACACAATACCTAAGCAAACAGCAGCATGAATATCAGGGTTTGGTTACTCTGAACATAAGTATTCAAAATAGCATCTATTGAATGTTGTGCATCACGCTTTTCATCAGCTGGGACATCAGAAGGGACTGGGAAAGTAGTTGAGTTTAGTCTTCAAGAGACTACGAAGGGAGCAGGCAAGCCAGAGTGGGTGAGTAAGGAGTGACTGACGCTCTTTTGTTTCTTCCCACACTCCCCGTGAACGTGACCCCTGGAACAGAGTGTGTCTCAGCATCACAGGAAAGATTTCCACACTGTAGAAACTCTTCACTAATGGAGTCACGGCTTCCTTTGCATCCCCCTGCTTCGGCCGCCTGAATCCAGGACCGCAGAGACTGCTGCGTGGATCCCATCATGGACCAGTGCATCATTTGCTTCTTTTGCTTTTGATTTCACTTTTTTTTTTGGCCACCAACACTCTACTTGTGTGTATTTTATTCCCCAGTCAATTCTCTATAAAAATTCTGTCTGAATATATATATATATGTATGTATGTATGTATAATTGCAGGATGTCATTCATTTTTAATTGAGTTGAGAATTTTGAAGATAAAAGCAAAAAAGAGGAATGTTAGGGGAATGCAAATCGGACATAGTGTTAGAGAAAAGAGCAGCTTTTGCAACTGTTGCTTGATGTCTACATGCAGTTCCATATGGGTGAAGATTACCCTCGTCTAGTGGGTAGAGTTGTGAATGGGTTAGGGGAGATGAGGAGGAGGAGTCCATTGGAGGAGCACATGCCCTCACTATCCAGGAATTCTGGGAATAAAAATAAAAACTTTTCATTAAATGCATTTTAATGTTAGCTTTATTCTCTCACCATGTAAGGAACTCTTCTATACCAACATGCCAGTTTAATCATATAAACCAATACAACAGACATGTTGGTGCTTAAGAATGACTGTGATATCCCTGACACTTGCAAGGGTTGTTAAGGCTTGTAAGTGGACAGGTATTACATGGTGGTCTCTTGAAACCTAGGACAGATTTAGCACTAAAAGAATGGCTCTTGGAAATTTCAATCAGTCATTATGGCAAAGAAATCTTTGTGGTATCTAAAACATGTTCTTGCCTTATTTTTCGGTTAGCATGGTCTTCTAACAATACCAAAAATGTCATAGTACCATTGACAATGCATCATACTAAAGTCTACATATTTATATTATTATGCAGCCTAACAATAAATCTGTTAATTTGTGAAATTACTTCACAGCTGGTTGCAGCCTGTAATTACACACAATTTATACCAATACACAATGAGTTACTATTTTGTCCAGAGAGGGGATTAAACAAACTAAAGAATGAAAATGGTTAAGTGGAGCAATAAATATTAATGCATAGAAACAGGCTTGTTATGTTGTTATGCATTAATGCTTCTTTTGGCCAGGTAGCCTGCATGCAGTTTTTACAGAGTTGCGCAATTAGACACGAAGTATAACGTGAGAGTGGGGATTTGCACATTTATCTGAAATTCTCTACATATCCACATGGTGTCACTAGTTCCTGTTGTTTCTACAATGTTGCAGCTGGCTCGACGCATGGGTCAAAGCTTCTGTAAACATCACCACCAAGCTTTAGAGGAGGACTTCCCCAGGACTTCATCAATCAGGTTTTGCTCTGATAAGGTTCAGGTTTACTCCATCTCATTCTGCAGTCATGAAGTTTGTATGCTTGCAAGTAAATAAGACAGAATTGCAGGTACTAAATCTGTGTGAGCCTGGGTACACCATTTGAAGACAAAATAACACCATTAATTTGAGAAAACATAATAAAATATAAAGATTTTTTCATAAGAAACCTGCTGTTGACATAGGCCCTGTCCACATCTGTCTCAAGTGATCTGATCACAAGTTTACAGCTAAGACACATAGCCATTCACAACTGGCATCAAGAATGCCTTTCCTGTGAGTACTTGCATTCAGATTTCATACATCCTTTCTGCTGGAGGAACGTTGTTGCACACATTTATTAACGCAGCCTTCCTGTGCATTTGACACAGTCAATTAGGTGGCCCTACTGACCACTCACAAAACTCAACCCTGTGCCCTATGTGCATTTTTGGAGGCGAGTGAGGCAAGCAAAAAGTGCCCATATTGCTATCCATGTTGTTTTATTCATATTCTTTTGTGTAAAGGGCATAATGTGTGTTTGTGTTGAATAAAATGCTTGCTTTGAGGTTGAGTGCATATTGTAAAGCTTAAAAGTCCACTATGCGGGATACAGTTGATTTAATCTAACTAAATGCCCCTTACCCCACCCTTTTCAAGCATGCATTAGAACATAGGGTGGCCACCAGGTGCCAGTAGTGTACTTCCAATACTTACTTTCAGGCTTCCTTGCTTTTTGTCTTGCTAAATAATAAGTAAGATCCTTCATTTTTCAAAATTTGGGTTCACAAACTTGTTGTTGCAAACTTGCAAATTTCCCAAATGTGGGGCTATTAATGGCTATCTTATCTTATTTTATTCAGCCAGCACCAGCAAACACTGATTTCCTCTTCATTCTTCATCTTAATCTTCTTTTCTTCATAGGCACTGTTGTTTCACAAAGCACTGCTATGTCTGTTTGTTACATGACCTTTTCCTTTCCAGCCCACTATTTGGTAATCTTTTCCTTAGTGTTTCTCAGTTTTGCAGTCATTAAGCACTGCTGGAGGCATTGATGATTTTAGTAAATACAACCTGTCTTCAAAATGAGTAAACCAGATTTTAAGTTTCACATACAATTGAGGCTACATGGTGAAAAATTACATTTCCATTTGTTTCCATGTTCTTTGGGTATGTTCAAATTAGATAATACGTAAATGAAAATCAGTCTTTGTCATCTCTGTGGTAAATTCTGACCATTTCCTCACCTATACACCGTACAGAACTGGTTTGAATAAGTGATTTGGTATTACAATGGCTCGGAATTAAAATGCATGGAGCTAGTCTTCACATTGCAAGTATACTCCAGTGTTAGTGTGCATTTTATTCATACATTGAAATGCCATTGTCAACATACAAGTAAATTTCAATATATTGCAATTTTATTATAAAATATACAGGCAATTTCTTTAATCAAATAACCTAACCATTGAATTGTCACTCCATGATTGGGTATTGCAATGATCATTTGAAAAAAATCCATCAGTCAGTTAATAAATAAATAAATACATGAAACTGTGAGTATATTTAAAAATGGTTTTATATGCAGTTTGCCTTGTGGTGTTACTTGACCTTGTTTGTCAGTGGCGTTGACGGCCTGTATTGCATTAGTTTACCTATCTTTTTTCATTTATTTGCATTGCAAAGCTTGTAAGCACTTTGTTGTATCCATGGATTGGACTGCTTCTCTACCTGTTGTTGTTTTTACTGTTAAAGAAAATAATTTCTTGAATTTGTTTTTTTTTACTACAGCCTATTTACTGTTTGTTGCCTTTTACAGGTTTTTCACATTTGCATTAGTTAAATCTGCCATTTGCTTACCAAGCAATCTCTAACCCTATCCAGGCATACAGATCTGAATGTGACAATGTGACACTATAAACAGGTTGAGAGTTCATTTATATTTTTCATGTCATTATTTTATTGGCTTACTGTACTCAGGGTTGCCATGAATAGTTCATATATGAGCTTTCACCAAGCAATGCCTCCACTCCTTTAAAGATCATTTGTAATACAATATGTTGTAATTCTGAATGCCTGAGGTATTGGTCACATGCAGTAAAAAGCTTCTATTTTTGAGCCAACATTGTCCCCAAACATGCTACAAACATAGTGTCCCCAGTACATGCTGATGTGCTGAACCCTAAGGCAGAATGGATGTGAATAGTACAATGGATCTAAGAATTCTACCACCTATTAATCCAGCATGTCACATAATGTTGCCTGTAACACTGAATGAGCATTGGGAAGCCCCTACAGCATTACCAAATACTCATAATTGAGTTCTACAGCCTCTTAATTGTGCTCTACAGATACAAGTTAGATTACATCAGCAAAAGGTTGATCCTTAGCTTGAGTTTCTCTTGTTCTTCGTGTATTCATGTGGGTTTCTTCCCATCATCCAACACAACACTTGCAGGTAGATAGATTAACTACACTAAACTGCCTGTAGTTATGAATAACTTTGTGAACTTCCTGGATTCACCATATGAATGAATGATGAAAGTATAAAGTCACTAAGCTAAAGTTCAAGTCAAGTCTCAAGTCTCTAGCCTTCCAGTAATCTGTATGTGTAAAATATTCAGTGTGTTGCACATACTAGTTTGTATATATATATATATATATATATATATGTATATATATAAATGTGTGTATATATGTATAAATTCTCCAAGATTAAAGTGAACATTACTGATGTATAAAAAATAAACAAAAACACATGTTGAAGTTAACTGAAATGATGTCATAAAAAAAACTCATGAATTGTCTCTAATATATGCAACATCCTTATATTCTGAATATATTTGCTAAATTTAGGTTTTTAACATTTTCAAATACTAACAACATTTATTATCAAATTTAATATTATTAAATTATGCCAGAATGTAATACATGACATACAATCTTTATCTTAACATTAAAGTGAAAATATGAAAAATAAAATTAATGACTTGCACTTTTTAAAATATTAAAAATATATTTTAAATGACCTCTTGATGTTCTCCTGGTGTGCTCTCAAAATAACTGGAATCCCTAACACTTTTACTTCAGTTTCCTTATCCAGTATCTTTATTAAAAATATATGAGTGATTAAGGTCATGCTAAGATACAGATTTCTGACCAGATAATTGAACATTAATTTTTCAATTAAAGTTACATATATTAGAAGAAATAAAGTCACAATTTCACATTCTTACTTTTCAACATTTTTAAAGAGTAAAAAGACCTATAAAGTAAACCTGTAGCATTTTCCCATTGTGAACTTTGAGGATACGCAAGGACACACATTTCCCTTCATTTCCATGGTTTTTGGTTTGTTCAAATAAGGAGACTGATTAAAATATAGTGCCTTAGGAAAAGTCAAAATGGAAGCCAGTTTGTCATCAGTGTTAAAAGTGTTCAACATCCCAATGTCAACAAACTAAATAAGAATTTGTAACTGTTTTTCTAGCCAGATTCTTAACCAGTTGAGGTGAAGGTACAATAGATCGCTCCCATCTATCATCCTCAACAACCTATGATCTTTGAACAATAAGGTGGATGAGATCTGAGCCTACGCAACATACTGTTCTGAATTCCGTTGAGTAACTTTATGTTTCACAGAGAGCTGGCTTCAATCCAATATGCCTGACTTCTTCTGTGAGATTAGAACAGAGACACCAACACAGAGAAATGTAAAGGTGGCAGGATCTGCACTGATGTGAGATCACCATCACTATCTACCATCAGAATTTTGATGTGACCTGTTTTGTTTGGTGTATGTTAGTCCAAAGCTGCGTTGGCAGCTGCCACTATCCGGGAATGTGTATATAGTGTATCGAATGTGTACCGCAACAGAAACACCCAGATTCACCCGCTATAGTTCTGAGGGACTTAAATCATTGTAACCTGTTTTTTCAGTATGTTAAAAATGATATAAGAAAAGGTCAAATACTTTATAAATGTTACATGAATGTTAAAAATGCTTATGAACCTAGGTTTAGACCTCCTTTTGCAAATTCTCACCATAATGTTACTTAATTCCAACTTATAAAACAAAATTAAAAATTTGTAAACCACTGAAAAGAGAAATTAGGTGTTGGTCCTCTGAGATGAGGAAGCAACTTAAAGCATGTTTTAATTTGACTGATTAGAAGATGTTTCGCTATAATATCTCCCTATTAAAAGGATCATGGTCTACCCAAATAATAAACTGTTTGTATAAAAAAAAAAACATTATAGTATTATAAATTCTAGGAAAATAGTGTTCAGAAACAATGAGTCCATTAAACTCAAATAGCTGGAGAAAGAAAATAAAAAGAAACTCAGGGAGGCCAAACACTTAATGCAAGAAACCCCTAAAGATTCTGGAACCTTTTTAAAAGAATGACAGGAATGTTGTCTTCGAACAAACCTATTGTGGAAGGCAATGAATTTTTGTTAGAAAATGAGTTGAATGTTTTTTTTTCTGTTGTTTTAATTTTTCTGTCAGTCCTGAGAAATGTGTAGATATAATTAAGACCATTATACCTACTGAGGCTGAGAGGATTGTCATTACTTTGGATGAAGTCAGGAGCACTTTCCAACATAACAATCCTAGGAAGGCTTTAGGCCCTGTTTACACTTGGTTTTAAAATGCATCTTGAGCATTCAGGTCACAAAAGGACTGCCAAGACACGTTGCCATTTACACCTGCGTTTATCATGAGTCTCCAAAGAGTCCAGCTGACCGCTTTTGTTCAAATTTTGTTACTGCCTACATCACGTCCACTAGAACGTCAAAGGTCCCTGTGCAAAATTATATTAAAACATTAAACCTGCAACATACTTTCATTATTTTCATGCACTCCAACCACATACATTGGTGCTTCTATCCATTTCTTTCTAGTGTGTCACACTTTAGTCCAGCATTAATGACGTATTTTCCTGTTATGTCCATGTTGCAGACGCTTTGGGATGCATTAGAGTTTACACTACGGAAGGTAGGTGGTTAAATGCACCCCAGACCACCTCGGCAAGTGGTTTGAGCGAATGTATCTTTAATGCATCTTGGAGGTAGTTTACACTTGTATTTAGTGCTATCCAGTTGTGATCATATTGCCCGAGACGCATTTTAATATCAAGTGTAAACAGGGTCTTATTCTAAAATATTTTGTAGGAAATTTGCCCCTCTGTGGCAACTAATCTTAGCAGTCAGAAGACACCTATAGCATCCCACTAGTGTGGAAGACAGCCCACATTAGGCCACCCCCCCCAAAAAAAAACAACCTCCTAAAGAGTATAATGATTTTCAGCCAATAGCACTCACTTCTCTTATTATGAAATCATTAGAAAAGATTATTGTTCAGCATGTCAACACAGCAATATGTAATACACAAGATCCTTTCCAATTTGCAAATAAGAAAATACAGAAGATGCAGTTGTCGCACTGGTGTATCTTATTACCAAACACCATCCTAAAACATATGCCAGTAAAGTTCAGCTAGTCAAGGTAAATGATGCACTTTCTTCAATCATTACTAATGTTGGAGTACCTCAAGGCTGCATTAACTTACCTGTGTTATTTACACTGTACACAGCAGACTGTATCACCAGCATGCCCAATCAGTTTCTTTTAAAATACACTGATGACTCCACCTTATTTACTCTGCTGACTGACTGCAGTGATCCCAGATTGTACCATGGTAAAGTGGACTGGCTAGTGTAACGATGTTGTGACGACAGTGTGACAAAAAATGCTCTTATCATTAATACTGATAAGACAGAGAAAATTATATGTGGAAAACTTCCCAGCTCTCAGTTGTCACCAGTGACAATCCATAATATAGAAATTAAGCAAGTCTCTTCATGCAAATACCTGGGTGTTATCTCTAATGGACCTTTCATAAAGAATTTATTTTTAAAAAGATAAATCAGCATATTTATTTTCTTTGAAGACTTAGATCTTTTGAAGCCAGCAGTCAGATTATTTCTTTATTTTTTTAAATCAGATCTTAATCCAGGGGATATAAGGTGATGTCTGTGTGATTTGTTGTCAGTTATGGAATTGTTGCATGTGTGAAAGTATATTTCAACCTGATTAAAATTATGTTGTATGTCATGAAGATGTTATTTGTGTAACTGTATGTTCTGTTATGTCTAAGTTTTCTCTTGAACTGGCTGCTCAGGGATGCAAAACAAATTTCAGGGTAAACTTAAAGTAAAGTAGTATTGTATCATATCATATATCATAAGGTTGTATCGACCCCAGGACAAGGTCTGCTTTTTGCAATGCATACATCGACCGTAGGATAGCCAGGTAAGGCCGAAGTTTCAGAGTTGCTCGAGTAACAGAGACCGACCTCCCAAATTCTGCAAAGAAACAGGAAGAGCAGTACCTGGAGCAGTACCCTCTAGCTCATGGTTGAGCACATGCTCTCATAAAAGCATGTCAGCATTACGATTGCTTTTTCCCAAATGGTACTAGATCTCAAAATCAAAGGATGCCAATTGACTGTCAGTGCCCCAAGCTTGGTGGACCTCAAATAACTGAGAGGGTTATTGTCAGTAAATACTACGTATTTATGCCCCTTCTCTAGAATATTCTATAAATTTCTCAGTCATGCCCCGCTTCAGCACCAAAACCTCCTATTTCATGGAACTATAATTGTACACTTTGTGCTCTGTGGGCCTAAAACTACAACTGGATTAAGCATGCTTTCCGCTAATTAATTAGTTATACCATGTGATAATGGCATACCATGTAACCAAGAGAGGTATGAATTATTCCTTTGCATTTAACCCTTCCAAGCAGTGAACACACACAAGTGAGAAGTGCACACAGTGGACAGCTCTATGTTGCGGTGCCCAGGGAGCAGTTGGGCTTAAGTGCTTTACTCAAGGGCACTTCAGCCATAGATACCGTTTATTTAATGCCCCAAACCATGCATTCTTCCTGCCGGTCCACGGAATCAAACCAGCAACCTTTCGGTTCCAAACCCACTGCACTAACCTTGACTGCCCCACTTTCTACTAGCCTATGTATAAACCAATTTGGGCAAACCCTAAATTGCAGTACAAAAAGCAGTCTTAGCCTTATACCCTTCAGCAACAGGAACCTAGTTATACCTGCTAACCAAATCCATAGCAGAACACCAATGCACCATGGACAAAGCATCCAGAGAATCCCTTTATGTGAGGTATGTTCCTGGTCTTAGAATTAAGCTGACAGTAATCCATGCACATGCAGAGGCTACCATGCTTTTCTTGGCCAGGACAATTGGTGAATCATATGGACTACAACTTTCCTAAATTATCCAAACCTCAAGCAGCTGGGTCAGATGAGCCT
>JAQQZU010024572.1:0-11079 GCA_030068025.1 Parauchenoglanis punctatus | reverse complement strand
ACAGAAAGGCACCCTGGGTGACCCGGGGATCAAACCCAGGACCTTCTTGCTGTGAGGCGACAGTGCTAACCACTGCATAATTATATGGTCACAGAGAGAGTGAAAGCTACAATGCACACTAAGTGTTGCAATAATAATAATAAAAGAATAACAATAAAACAAACATAGCAATAAAGTGTTAAATTGTGCAGTGCTGTACAGATTCAGGTGAAATAAATGTGAAATATTAGAACAATAAATAAAATAATGTGAATTTCTCCCATCAGTTATGCAGTATTTAGTACAATACACATCACTGGGTGCTTTTAGAAGTGCAAGACACTATAATGTCTCTGGTTCCAGTTCCCCTGAATCATTTTTCAGAAGGTTCTTGGTAAGTGGTGTTGCCTGGGCGAAGACTGTCAGTGTGTAACGTAAATTTCTTTATTTTAAACCTGAGCCCAGTTACTTTCAGGGATAGTATGAACAATTATTAGAAAAGGACTATCATAAAACCCGTCTTTCCACTTTATATAGTTTATTATAAAAATTGTTCTATGGTACAAAGTACCAGTGGTACTTTGATTAACGAATAATTGACCACCAGTTCAGTATTATCTATGGAAAAGAAAATATAGATAGGTATGTGGATACAGTAAGGTGTTTGGGTAACCAGTTCAGCGATGTTCAGTGGCTGGATGGCAGCGCTGCTTTGGCAGGACAATGTACAGATAATTAATGAGTGACGAGACACATTTATCACCTTCATCTGCCTGACATTACTTCATAGAAATTTGATATGTTTTGTTTATAATAGTGTTTATTGTAATGTAAGTGATCAGGTAGGGATCAGGAGTGATGAAATATTTCAAAGGAACTTAATTTATTTGGCAAATATTTTTCTAATTGCATTCGAATGAGTGATTGATACATTTGGATTTTTCTCCATTTTTGCCTCACCTGCCAGTTCGCAACCAACTGCCAGCTCTCCGTTATCAAATGCCAGAGAGGGTCAAGAGTAGCACGTGCTTACTCCAAGATACGTGAAGCCGGCCGGCCGAACTGCGGCTCTTGTAGTGATGTGCTATCTACCCTCTTCCACATACGTGAGCTCGCAGACACCTACCATTGGCTACTGTTGCTGTGATTGACAGGGGAGAAAGAGGATGCTTTTTCCCTCGCACCCAGACCCAGATTTGCTCTCTTGGCTTGACCATGGTTGGCTGAGACATCATCAGGATTGGTGTTTTTCAAAAAGTTTCAGGATAAAACTTTACATTTTTCAGGTCTGTCCTGTAAAATCACCCAGTAGCTGCAGAACAGCTTAGCATATTTTTTACAACTGCACATGAGGGATCAACACTGTTCTTACACGTGTTGTTTCACGTATAATTATTATTAATTATACTGTGGTGATTACAGAAGATGGAAAATGTATTTTAATCAACCGTAAAGATGTGAACGCCTGTGGACAGAGTGTGCGTTTTGTTATCGCCTGTATATTGAAGCATTCTTGCTCTGCCACTTTTTGCGCAAATGTGTTAAAAGAAACGGAATGAAAGCAGTCCCGCTATAAAGGCAGCTGTTCTGATTTTTTTTTTTGTTGAAGGTCAGCTTTCAACAAAGGTCAGTTTGTGTTCATCTGTGCTTTGAAACGTTTGCTGTGAAAAACAAAAGCTTTTGTTCATTTTCTTGTTACTTTCGAATGAAATCAAACCATGGCTCCTTTGCTTGTTCAATTATTTTGTTCAATTTCGTATAAGGAATATGCAACAAAAAAATGTATTCATCTCAGATTTAAATAATGTGGTCTTCAAACCTAAGCATGAACTGAGTACGTCTTATGCTTTTTTGTTGTCTAGGTTGTGTGTATGATGTGTGTCACTGAGGACAGTGTCTAACGGTGGGTGAAGTGGACACTGGCCATAGTGGACACTGCGGAGGCGGGACTCTGTAGATGTCATCCTCTACTTCGGGTAGGTCCATCTCCTCTCTCCTCACGCTGCTTTACGTTTCCTGCCAGCAGTCGATTTTCAGCAGCAGCTTTCGTCTCTTCTGTATTTTCAATGCACCATTTTCAGCTAAACTACTGAGTCACATACTGTAAGAGAGTGATTACAGCAAAGATCTTACATTTTCATAATGCTCTTGTGAGTAGCATGAATGAGACACAAAGCACAAACTGTGCTAAAGAAGAATTAGAGGAAGAAGATTTTTATCCAAACCATATCTTTAGAGCCTAACTGCGCAACTCTGGCTGAGAAGTCCAGCAGGACGTTGTATCTTAAGCACTTTCTTTGGGATGCAGGTATGTGTATTTGTAGTCAGTTGCAAGTTTTTATTCACAGATTTTATCCACAGAATTGCATGCAAATCTAAATTGGTAATTATAGGGGTTAATAAATTAACGGTTCTCTCCCTTTTCACTCTCACTGTACGTGTAATGGCCACAACTTTTGCAATCCCAACTCCATGTATTTTTTCTTTTTTAATTTGTGACAGCGTGTTTTTCAGTCACAGGCTTTAACAGTGTTGTCCAAATTCTCAGTGTGGAAGTTGAATTCCATGGTCTATCACCCATCGTGATATACGCAATATATCCAGTGTACTACTTTTACAAAAAAACAGAATACAGAGTGAAATATTTTAGCCCAGAATTTACTGCTCAGGACAAACCACAGTGTTTATAAATGTAAATAAGATGTAATTTACTCCCTCTTCCCAGAATCCTCTGCTCCATGTAGCGAGTCGCTTTTTCCGATCCCATCGATATTCCAAAAACAATCCGCAACACTCCGGTGACATCCTAGACCATAGATCTTAAATTGTAACATGAAGTTAAACATATTTTGTCAGAGTATATATATGTTAAATTCTTTCAACCGATCCATTCTGTTTCAAGATGGGTTCAAATGGGACCTACCTCTTTTCGGAAGAACTTGGACTAGCACTTTATTTATTCTTTGCAAAAAAACAACAACAACAACAACAAAAAAACAACTTTCTGTACGAGTTTGCTGCACATAGAGGTAGCAGTCGCTTGCTTTAAAAAAACAACAACAACAACGCACTGGATTCTGGGAAGGGTGAGTCGGCCCCTTTAACAACTACTAAAGCCAACAGGTACTTGTTGTTATTATTATTGTCTTTAATACAGACAAATGTCTGTCATAGCCTACTTCTTCATTTTTGTGGTATCAGGTTGCTAGGCAATTTTTAACGTCCAGATATTATTTTATGTAACGGTGTATCACGATGAATGCATTTCCAGATCTCACTCTGTCTGAATTCAGTCTGGTGTCTCATTTGCTGCTTCCCTATACACAGAACAGTTTCTATATCGTACATAGTAAAGGAACGAGTAAGGGAGTTCAGATGTAGCGCAATTCTCAAACTTTCAGGTATTAAATGACACTTAAGTGGTGAATGATCAGCTGCCTTGATGGCATTTTAAACCAAACAAATTTTGGAGGTTTTATTTATTATTTTGTTCATTTTTACAGTTAAAATTATTGAATGATGGAATATGTCGTAATTTTTTACAGTAATATCTAATATGTTTCAAACAATAGTAGTTCAGCATCTCATTTACTGCAAGGCCTCAGATTTACTCAGTCGCTTGCAAAATGCAGAAACACATTAACATTTCCAAAAAAGCCGAGTACTGGTACTTATTTTGTCCAGGTCATGCACAGAAGAGGACGATCTGCATTCTGCAAAAAATCACGTAGCAGGCAAATCTCTTACTACTGCGCTTTAGGGAACATCGGAGGCTAGATATTTTGTCAGCGTGTTGGCAAAGCCGTAGGTTCAAAAGCCGACATAAATCTGTGGCGAAAGAGCAACACAGGAGACCCGTAGCGTATAAAATGCCGTGCCTGTTTTCTCTCCAGATTACAGCCAGTTGTAGACCATTTCCACCTCATTAGGAAATGTTACCAGCTGAGGCGAGAGATTGGAGAAAGGAATGAAATAAAAATTGCATTTGGAATCTAATTTGAATATGTTTCTCGACTTTTTTATAGACTTTTTTAATAGTTCAGTGTTTGACTGACTGTGTATGAAGTGCCAAAACTCCTACATTTTCCAGTGTCCAGTATAAAGATACTACCAGCGGAAAGATCTTACTAGTTGTATATCTTCGTTTGAGATTTTTTTTTTTTTTTACTTTTTATTTTACCGTTTAAAGACAAACTTTTAATTGTTTACAGACAGCAGACTGTGATTGGCAAGCAGCTGCTCTGAACTCTGTGACATCTGTGAAATTGTCAGGATTGTAATTCACAGTTTCCTAGGCTCTAATGCAAATGCTTGGTATGATTGTTTTCAGCTCTTTATTCTGAGTATGTAACATCTCAAATGCAAATATTAGCCACTACTCATGTTGCTGCTGTTGTGCGATGCACTTGTTTCTTCCTCAGACCAATGATTCATGATGGTGATATTACTTTTGCTTATTTTTCCAAAACGATAATCTTCTAAACCCTCAGGACTGTGTTGTTGCCTTTTCTTAAATTCAGCTGTTGCCATGGTGACAAAATGACACAGGCTCCAAGCTCTCATATCATCGGTTCCCTGGCTCCACTCCAGCAGCATTTCAGTACTGGAACAGAACCGTCTTTTGGTGGATAATAACCGTCTTTTTTGTGACTGAAAAGTGTGAAATGGTTAAGCTTCAGGGCTGCGTTTGTGGAAAAAAGGTTAATGGGTCAGAATTGACATGAATATCAAACCTGTGACATAAGCATTGCTGCATTAATAGTGTGTGTGTGTGTGATAACAACAGGCAAGAACTAGTTTATTCTTTGTAGAGATGTAACTCACTTATAATGAATGTCTTCAAGGCAGTTGTCCAAATCCAGCAGTAAACATTTAAAGGTGCAGGAGATAGATTTAGCTAGATATATAGAATATGATAAAACTCCCCAATGGAATAAGCCATGGTCTTAGCAAAAGTGTATTAAGTCACTGAGAAAACCCGTCCGGAAAACCGACTCCATGTCCGGAATGCTTGTTTGCATTAGGATATGACTCTCTGACATTCAGTGGGATGCGGTAGATCCTGGAGGTGAGGTTTTTTGTGAACATGCATGGTAATCATTCAAAGTTGAACCTTCCTAATGATAGTTAAAAAATAAAGACTAATCTTACTTGCACCTTTAAAATACATGACTATATAATGCAAAATCTAACGCAAACGCAAACAACTTAAAGTCTTCAGATAGCACAGACATGCGAGAAAGTCTTGCCGTTATTATGGAAAGGTACTTCATTTTCCAACATCGGAGCAAAACATTTATTCATTCATCTTCACTAAGCTCTTTATCCTGGTCAGGATTACAGTGGAGCCGGAGCTCATCCCACGAACACAAGGTGAGAATACACCCTGGAAAGGACGCCAGTTGATCATAGCACACCACACACACACACACACACACACACACAAACACAGACACATATTCACTGCTAGGGGTAATTTAGAGCAACCAATCTATTTGCTAGTAGTTCTTGGGAGGTGGGAGGAAATCTGCGGAGAGTGAACATGTGACATTCTGCACAGACGATAACCACTGAGCAACAAATGTCATTCTGAAAACGTAAAATGTTAAAGGTGTATTAGGTCAGATTAGCCAATTTTTTCAAGGTCAGCTCTGTAACGCTTAAGTAAGCAGCTTAGACATTTAAAAAAAATTTTTTATTCGAATGCCCCTCCCATTCTTGCCTATGTTCGTAAAGCTCTTCCCCCAGGATCTGGGAGGCACATCCAAAACACAAACAAGTAGCAGAGGTCAGTTTTTCAAATGGGTTTTCCACATACTTTTGTCCTGAGGTTATGGCTTTTACTATTATTTTTCCATGTTCTATATAATTTGCTGGTTATTTGTATAGGTAACAACAAAAAATTGACCTTTGCACCTTTCTCAATGGTTCTGTGGTATTTGTTTGCCATTAAAACTAACTACAGCCTGGTACTCAGCTACAAGTACGATATTACGACTACAGGGATAACATTTACAGATTTGGAGCTTTATTTCGTTTATTTGACACACAAAGGGCTCTGCATACAGTGAATGTGAGTGCTATTAAGAGTTGTCGATGCAGTTTTACAGCCATCTTTAGTTTTTCTTCAGAAGTGAGGTTTGAGTAAATTACTTTTCTCAGTGAAGGGAATTCTTTTCCACAGTAATCAAACAAATACACTGTATTGGAGTTAAATTAATCAGATGTGTTGAAATGATGGACTGCTGATTTGGGGTTTGCGATAATGCTTTGCTGCAGTGCGTTCGGCTCTGTGTTGACTTAGAAGTGCAGGAGGTCTGGTCCAGTCTTCTTCTCCGCACAGAGGAGCTAAGGAGTGCATTCATTTAATCATCATCTCTGCAAAAAGAAACAGGTCAACACACTTTTGCCAATCTGTCGACAGATCAAGCATTACGCGAACTGAATCTGAGCAGGAGACTAAGCCAGACGAGACGAGATCTTTAACTGCAGTGCTAATTATTGTATAAGTATTATTATAATTCATTATCAAGGGCGGCTGTGTCGGTGCATTTCTGAAAGGTCAACACATGCTTCACAGTCTATCAAGAGATAAAGCACTGTAAGAACACACAAACACACACACACGCACACACAACGTACACCTGACTGATGCCAGGGCTGAAGCCAGCATGATGCCTGAAGTATTGATTATTGAACAGTGCTCTGTTTGGTTAATAGACGGCAAACATGGGGTTCATAGACACTGAAATTAGGAGTTGTCGTGGTTCAACTCGCGTAATTATCTAATTGTATGTGTATGTGCGAAGTGGGTGTGGCTTAATCAAGAAAAGATTGGATAAGTTGTGGAAGGCAGATAACTGATATTGAACTCATACAGTGGATATAAAAAGTCTACACACCCCTGTAAAAATGTTTTTTGTGAAGAAAAGGAATGACACTAAGATAAATCATGTCCGATTTTTTCCCATCGTTAATGTGCAATTGCAAATAAAGTATACAAATAAAGTGAAAAATAATCAAGTCATCGATTATCTAAAAAATTTTTTTTTTTGGAGAAGGAGGAGATAAAATAAAAACTTCTGTATAGCCACCCTACCCCACAGCCCAGACATGAAGAATACAAGAGTTTGCTGTCATATACAGAGAGTAATCAGTACTTGTCAGACCTTCCTTTATTGCTGCTGTAGATCTCCTAACAGCCTCCCTGGTAAGATTTTGTTGTGTTCTTGGAAATTTTGGAGGGACGTCCTGTTCTAGATGATGTCACTCTGGTGCTCCATGTTCCCCACGTGTTGATGTTGGCCTTCACGGTGTTCCTTGGTACATCTAATGTTTTGGAAATTCTTTTATACCCTTCTCCTGATCATTACCATCCAACAAGTGACATACCGTTAATGCTTTGTAAGCTCTTAGAGGACCATGGCTTTAGCAGTCAGATGAAACCAAGATGAGGAAAATCCTACAGAAACATCTGGTCTTTATCTGGGGTTAATCAGAATAATTTCGCTGATGACAGCTGAATGATAATTACTTTGTGATTGGTTCATTCTGAACAGCCATACCCTCAATTATAAAAGGGTGCGTTATTGTAACTTTTTTTATTTTTCTTATTTGTCCTGAAAATGATTGTTTCTCACTGTGTAATATCAGACATGAAAGTTCAGACATGATTACATTTTTTTCCTCACAAAAACCTGCCATTTTAACAGGCGTGTAGACGTTTTTTATTCACTGTCCGTGGATAATTAATTTAGTTATTCATTCATCTTCAGTAAAAGGTTTATCCTGGTCAGGGTCGCTGTCGCAGGAATACCGGATACAAGGCAAGAAATGGAGGCCAGTCCATCATAAGGAGTGTGAAAACAGAAGCAAGTGTGACTGTGAAACTCTCCAGAAGAACTGTGGCAGATTTTCCAGCATTCTCAATAAAACATAGCAGCCAATTTCCATATAAAACTGCACAAAGTGTACCTGAGACACATGCATTTTTAAAAGCAAAGGGTTGCCAAGCCAAGTATATTGTTTTACCTTTTCCTTTACCTTTTTTTTTGTCTTCGGTTTAGTGATGTTTATAGCAGTGTGTAGAAAACTTTTAATGTCATCATATTTTGAAATCATCTTTGCTGTACAGCATTTCTTTACATGCATCTAAGACTCTTACACGGTACTGTACATGCTTTTCTGACAAATGGTTAGTCGGTGTACAGAAACTTGCCATCCTTCTCTTTCTTATTTACCTCTGTATGTGAAATCACATACTCTCCTGTGCTTCTGAGTGTCTTTCTCATCCATTTGGTTCCTGGAAGAGCAAAATAAATGCAGTGTTAGGAAAAAAAATGGCTTAAAACCGTACAGTGATTAAAAATACTATTCTTTTTAAACATTAGCTTGGACGCAGTGTTCGTATCGATCCCATTATTTGTGCCCAAATGATCCCCAACCTTTTGTCATTCATCCGCTTCTCACACATATGCACGCCTCCCTTTAATCATTTCATCATTCCGCCCTTTTCATTCACCTCTCTTACTTTCTGTTCCTTCTATAGAGAAAGAAATGACACTGCTTCATTAATAATAGTCTGTTCTAAGCAGACCTACGGCTGAATACATTGCAAGTGTGTGTGTGTGTGTGTGTGTGTGTGTGTGTGACAGAAAGAGAGACAGAAAATGCTTTTAATGCTTTTAACACCTAAATGGCTTCATCACTATTTAACACAAAGCCTGTGTTCCTGCTTTTGAACTGTCTCAGCCCATGACAGCGCTTGGCATCACTCTTTAAAAAAAAAACAACAAAAAAAGGAACCCACACACTTTTCTCTCCACATGGCACATTACCTGGCACTCATTACCGCTTTCGATGGCATGTTTGTTGATTTACCCATAACATTTGGGTATCGTCGAGTGATCAGCCTCTCGTTTTTTCAGATTGCGTAATGGACACTAATAGCCCCACGGGGGTGTGTGTTGTGATTGAACAACAAAAGCGGCAGCCTTCCCTGTGATGTGCGTTAAAAGGCAGCTTCATTAACGGCAGCGTGTGTTCGAGTTTGCGCTAAGTGCTCTCCGAGCGATACACACAGATGGGACACTGCAGCAAGAGCCAAACCAAACTGAGTGATCATTGGAGGAGAGTTGAGATTTAAATTAGTTCTGGATAGATAATATGCTAGCAACATGTTCAGATGTACTGCCATTACTCTATAAGATGAATGCACTCTCTGGGTTCTTTGGATAATTAAGGGTTTCTAAAAGGGTGCTCCATGGAACCTGCCCTGAAGAAGAAACCCCGTAAACAAGAAAGTCTGCTTTCCAACTTTCCAGATCCCGGCACAAAATATATTCTTGCCTTGAATTGAGATTTTGCCAGTCACCCTTAGAACGCTTTATGGTTCTAGGTTCAGCCATTTTTATCCATTTTTGCACTATGTAAGCTCTTTTTAGAACAGAACATTTTTTATTGCCTCAAGTCTGAAATTGTCCTCCTCGGGATAAATTTAGAATACGAGATTTAGCCATTTTACCCACTTTTGTACGTTGCCAGCTCTATAAAAATAAGCCCATGTCATAGAACACTTTTCTTGCACCGTGTCTCAAATTCTGCCATAAATAGTTCTTTGGTTTGGCTCTATGGGAGAACTTTAAAGGTTCTAGGTAGCATCTTGCAGCACAATATTCCCTTTACATAAAGAAAACTAGATCTGTTAACCATCCAAAGGAGAGCCGAGGAACCATTTTTTTTCTACAAGTACTCCCTATTTCCTGTAAATGGTAAAGTGTATTTAAAGTCATTTGCGCATCATTTACGGTAAGCTTTTGCAGTGCATTTTGGGATTTTATGAGTGAACTGGATGTTCTTCACGTGTTCTCGGACTTGGTTACAAAATGACAGAAATCCCAAAATGGTGCATATAAAGTGACTAGGTGATGTTTCAGACATGCCATTGATTGCTGAGAGACCCACAATTTCCCACAATGCACTGAGTGCACACATTAGTTTTAGAACTGAGAAATGGCATACAAGTTTGTAAGTGCATGGTTATAATGTTGTAGAATATAATAAAGCATAAAGGTAGTTACATTTAGCATCCCTGTACTCTCAGGGACTCTTATACATGCCTCTAATTAGCATGGTAGCTAGGAAGGTATTAATTAGCTAGTGACTGAGCTAGCTAGATATGAGGTTCTCTTTCTTTGAGTGACTTCAGTTTCATGTAGTGTTTATCTAATTGTTTGGTAAGTTTTCTTGACCATTGCTGAATGGATTGTAATAAGAACTCTTTGATCAATGCTAGCGCTTAGGGTAAACCGTCATGAGCATGTCATCAAAATTTCATTTCGACACTTTTTTTCTTAAACAAAAATATTCAAACTCCTGCCAAAAGCAGTAGTAGAAGGAGTATTTAGGGCCACACAGCATTAGCACAGCAACATGACCTTGGAAAGTGCCTGAACACAGCAAAATTAGATCCACTACTGAAGGGGTAAATTCCTGTTATGACCGATAAAACAAAAATGTTAACTACAAAGACTTCATGTTCCGGCATGTATTTGTGCATGTGCATCAAAAAAGATACTTTCTCCTGCTTGGACTTTGTGCTGCCCTGCCGCCTAAGTGCTATAATATGAAAATATTGAATATATAATGAAAAATTAGCATTATAATATGGCAAACATTTTCTTTTTCTTCCTCTGCAGACTACTGTAGTGCTTTTGTGTAAGGCTCTGAGTTGAGGGTCTCATAATTCTATTAAAATATCCATGTTCAGGGGCGGTGTCAAGCAGTCATATATATATACAGAGTCAGCCAAAACATGTATATAGACTTCATGAAAAGAAAAAATGTATACATTTATTAATTTATTCAGACATCATGTGATTAATACAAGTTACCTTTGACCTCTACAATTACAAGAGGTGCTCAAAGTGGTGGTAATATTATTAATTATATCATATTATATTGATTATATATATATACAGTGCATCCGGAAAGTATTCACAGCTCATCACTTTTTCCACATTTTATTATGTTACAGCCTTATTCCAAAATGGATTAAATTCATTTTTTTCCTCAGAATTCTACACACAACACCCCATAATG
>JAQQZU010024571.1:0-11087 GCA_030068025.1 Parauchenoglanis punctatus | reverse complement strand
AGCCATTACAACAGCATGGCTTCGTCGGAGAAGAGTCCGGGTGCTGAATTGGCCTGCCTGCAGTCCAGATCTTTCACCTATAGAGAACATTTGCCATAACATTAAATGAAAAATACGTCAAAGTCAACCACATACTCTTCAGGCAAGAATGGGACCAAATTCCAACACCAAAACTCCAGAAACTCATGGCCTCGATGCCCAGACGTCTTCAAACTTTTGAAAAGAAGAGTTACACCTTGGTTAACATGCCCCTGTCCCAACTTTTTTGAGACCTATAGCAGGCATCAAATTTGAAATGAGCTCATTTTGTGGAAAAATTGGAAAATTTCTCAGTTTAAACGTTTGCTATGTTATCCATGTTCTGTTGTGAATAAAATATTGGCTAACGTGATTTGAAAGTCTTTTAGTTTTCATTTTATACAAATTTAAAGAACGTCCCAACTTTTCTGGAATTCGGGTTGCATGTGTTCATTTGATAATTAATTCTAGCATTGATAGCTAATTCTACATTTCAAGTAAAATTTAAGAATCTAATTGATTACTGTAGTCTTTCTACATAATTAGTGGAGAACTTTTTTACATATGCATATATGTATGTATGTATGTATGTACCCCCTATACATTGCATATTATTTGTGTATCTAAATGCTATGCAAAAATGTGCATCAAACACTTAATGTTTGTAATGATGTTTTGGTTATAAAAAAGAACACTTCACCACTTAATACTTTTTATCCATTTATTATCTATACTGCTTATCCTCAGGATTGCGGGGAAGCTGGAGACAATCCCAGCTAACTTCAGGCAAGAGAAAAGGTACACCCTGGGCATGTTACCAATCTACTGCAGGGCTTACACAGACAATCACAAACAATCATTAAACACTCACATTCACACCTATGGGCAATTTTGAGTAGCTATGTGACCTAATCTACCTGTCTTTGAACTGTGGGAGGAAACCCATGCAGGCACAGGGTGAGCAGTCACAGGGAGAACATGCAAATTCTGTACAGAGCCAATCAGCCTCGATATTTTAAACTTCTTCCTGTGAGATGACAATGCTAACCACCTCACCACCATGCTGCATTAATAGTTTTCAACTTAAATTTAGTAATTATATTTCACAAGAAAAGCACTTGTAGAACTCTTTGTATTTGCACCTCTGCATCATTTCCCTTCTCCCCTTCATCCCCAGAAATAGTTTATTTAATAAACTATAATTATAAAGAATCACAAAAAATAAATAGATCAAATTAAACATTTATGCTGACCAGCTTAGACGCAGATGGAGACAACTTTCAGCATGACTTTCAAGAGCATTAGTTTTCTGAGGCTTCTTACCATAGATTTTTACATCAGTTTTTAAACCAAATTGAAGGCATCATCTGAAGACTCTTTGCCAGGGTAGCTCCTGTGTAATTAAATAAAAAAAAAGTCAAAGTCTATATATTGCTGGAATAGAGTAGTTGTACATTTATCGCAATATTTATGCACCAAGTAAAGCTATACACTTTCAGAACACCTTCTGTGCTCTACACAAGGCTTGTACCTCCAAAGCATAAAGTGGCAGAGTGTATGGTTCTAGTTTGAGTGGTGATATCTAGTTTTAGTGTCACTGCTGGGCTGAGACCACCAATAAAAAATATCCAGCAGAGAACTGTCCTGTAATCAGAAACTGACCAAGATGAAGGCTAGGTAATAAATACAAACTGTACAAGGAGAAAAATTATATCTCATTATGGACGTGTATGGTATATTCATATTAGTGTCACACGCACTACCATCCCAGCGTTACTTCTGTACTGAGAATAAACCAACACAAACAATATTTTTTTGTACATGTAGTGCAAAAAGTGCTATGATAGTAAGCAATAAATGAGCAAAACAGGCTTAAGTGTTTGCAGTGTCCATATGTAAATGTAGCACAAAATGGCATGATAAATAGTAGTAAACAAATGACCAAACAGGTTCAGGTATCTTTTCGATATTTATGTGTCCAAGGTATGTATATAAATTACATTGTCTGGGTGAGGAATATGTAAATAAATAGGTAAATCCAGCTTGGAAGGAAGGTCAGAGTGAGGAGTAACAACTAGAGAAAAGGCATTGGCTGGGGGTCTAAGGCATTGTTGTACAGCCTGATGTCTGTTGACACAAAGGAGCACCTGAATCACTCCATCTTGCTTTGAGGGGATGAGCCTGTGTCTTAAACTGCTCCCCATATGCCACAGTTCATACAAGAGTGGGTGGGAGGGGTTTCCCAGTATGGTCCTAATATTATCTCTCATCCTCCTCTCCACCTCTGCCTCCAGACTGCCCAGTTTTAGTCCAACAGAGCTGGTCTTCCTCACACGCTTGTGAAGTCTGTTGGTCTCCCAAGCCTTGATACCACTTCCCCAGCACACCACAGCAATGAACAGTGTGCTGGCTATCACACAGTGGCAGAACATCTGCAGTAGTCTGTTGTACACATCAAAAGACCTGAGCCTCCTGTGACACTTTTGTGGCTCTTGGGAATGAGAAAAATGAGGAGCAAGCTTGTGATAACTCAGGTTGTTTTATTTTTCACTCTCACTCTTCAGTGGAGCTTTTGCACATCTCACACTGAGACACATTTGCTGCACATTTGCAGCTGCAATTGCCATTGCCTTATCAATTTGGCGGGACACCTGCTCATAACTCAAGTGGAAACTCAGATACGTACTTCCACCTGCCCAATTACACACTTCTTTGTGTTCACTATGAGTCCTGCCCATCTCAAGGATCTCAGGACTACCTTTAGATGTTGTAAATTCCACTGCCAATCATTACTGTAAATGATTATATCATCTAAGTAAGCAGCGGCATGTACATTGTGTGGGCAGCGGATTCTGTCCATGAGTCATTGAAATGTTGCTGGGACACGAAACAACCCAAATGTAAGGCTGACAAATTGGTGTAACCCAAACAGAGTGGTTAAGGCTGTTTTATCTCGGGATACTGAAATCAAGGGAATCTTCCAATACCCCTTGGTAAGATCCAGTGTCAAATTAAAGTGAGCCTTACTTAACCAATCAAACAGTTCATCAATGTAAGGCATTAGAATGTGTAAAATTAGTCACTTTGTAGACTCTTCTAAAGTCCACACAGATCCAGACTCACCCACCGGGCTGCTCCAATTACTGTGAGACTCCTCAATTTCCCCTATGACAAGCATAGCCTTGAGTTCATCCCAAACCACATTTTTCTTTTGTTCAGGTAACCAGTATGGGAAGCTGTGTACAATCACACCTGGAGAAGTCTCAGTATGGTGCTCTGTGAGGTTATTGTGACTGGGTAGAGGTGAAAACACATCAGAAAATTCCTCCTGCAAGCTGGCAACCTATGCTCTCTGGGACAGCAAGCGGTGGATTTCACAGGGCACAAAGGTGAATTGGGCTGCACTTTTTGGATTTGTCTCTGGTCCAAGCTCCTTTCTCTCAGGAACCACCATCACCAAAGCCACAGGCACCTCCTCTCTCCATGGTTTCAGGAGGTGGTATACCTGAAGTGCATCAGCTCTACCTGTTTGCCTGACCTCATAGTCGACTTCTCCCACTTTTCATGTGACCCCAAAGGGTCCTTGCCACTTTACAAGTAATTTAGAGCTCAATATGGGTAGTAAAATGAGCAAACACTGGTATGAATTGATTTAGTCCCAAATAATTTGTACAGTTAATAAAGTGTGCATGACAAACATTGTACCTTGATCAGTTAGGATCTCTTTTGGGATCCCAACTCAGAAGTACATACCAGTTCTTTCAAAGGAGTAGCCGGTAGATTACCATCTAATATTTGCAACATGTTATGCACCACCTGCAAACATTGCCGCAAATGCCCGGCCAATAAAAATGAGCCATGATATGGTTCAGTGTTTTATCCTGTCCTAAATGCCCCACCATGCGGATTATGATGAGCCGTATGGAAAAGTAGTTCCCTATGGCTCTTTGAGACCAACAATTGGGTCATCTCTTCCTTAGTTTGAGTGTCCAGCATAACCTAATATAACCCATCTTTAATAATAAAAACTACAGATAGGAAAGTGCAACATTAGGCTGAAGGCTTTGATTTCATCAACTACACGTACTTGGTCAAAAGCATGTATCAGGGTCTCAATGTACTACTGCTCCAGCAGAAACTCCCCAAGCTGAATACCTGCAAAAGCTTGTTGACAGGAGCCTGCTCTAGTTTTTTTCTGAATTTCTTTTGAGGAAACACTGCTCTTAGTTTAAACTATTAATTCCATTTATAAAAAGTATTCCAGTTCACACCAGCCTTGTCAAAACTCATCATTGAAACATTTAGTTCCAGCTTGAGCATGACACTGCTCATTTTATGAGCAAGAGCATATTTTCTCTCAGCACAGTTGGAACCATTAGGCAAAGCTAGGCAGCTTCCTGGGGGCCTCATCATCAAAATTCAGTTTCACATACACAAACATATACTGTCCAGTTTAGGTGAACCTGTGCCCATGACAGCCTCAGATTCTTGTTCTTGGCTGACAGGAGAGAAACATGATGTGGTCTTCTGTTATTGTAGCCCATCCACTGCAAGGTTTGATGTTTTGTGCATATTAAGATGCTTTTCTGCTCACCACAGTTGTAAAGGGTTGGGGTTCTTTTGCTTATACATTACATATAGCTTATAAAATTGCTTATATGCTTATATATTACTTTAACTTTCCTGGCAGCTCAAATCAATCTTGCCAAATTCCTCTGACCTCTTTTATCAACTCACCCACAGAACTGTTGCTTACTGAGTGTTTTTTTTTTTCACACTATTTTGTATAAACTCTTTTACACAAATTCTGTTGTGTGTGAAAATTCCAGGTGATTCTGAAACACTAACACCAGCAAATCTGGTACCAAAAATCCATGCCATAATCAGAGTCACAGAGATCACACCTTTCCTTTATTCTGATGTTTGAGCTGAACATTACCTGAAGCTCTTGATTTGTATCTGCAGGATTTTTGCTTTGTGCTGCTGCCACATGAATGTGCAGATGTTCCTAATAAAGTTTATTTATTTATTTATTTGAGTGCTATATATTGAACTTACATGACTGATGTCATTTTTTTGGCAATAGGCTAATTTTACTGCTAAGTCTGTGGGTATAGGGGTGAATGTTATGTCTGTTCTCACAACCCTAGGAATGAGGGTGCTGCTTCTTATCGGATTGCGATAGAAACCTTACCGAGACCCTTACGGCTATCGGGAGGTCTTGAATTAATTCATAGTGTGTAGTTTCCCTTTCGTACCATCCAGGTCTGAAATGGTCCACCTCAGCTCCTCTGCCATGTCTTTCATGTCCAAATTGTACACACTTAGACATTTTTTCAGATGTCGTCATCCATAAGAAGAACTACAGTGATATGGGTGGTGGTATTGATTTTGGTCCTCCATTAACTGACTTTCATGTCCCAATTTCAAATTTACCTCTTGTTTTCTCAGAACAGGTACGGTGTCAGTGGGGAGTCTAAGTAATGAGTCATGTGAAACTATCTATATCCCATATCCCTTTTCCTGACAACCTGAATGCGCAGCTCCTCCATGCTCTTTGTTGCACCCTATGATTTTAGGCTTTCTATTCTATCATGATTGGTAATGGATTTGCGGAAAGAAGGTTCTATTTTATCTTCCTCCTCAATGGAACGGTCTCTGTGCCTTATCATGTCTCACAAGCACATTTACTATTGTACATGTTGCATACAAGATTCGTAATCTTCAGGCAATTGATAATGATTTTCCTCCAGTTGAGCACCAGCTTAGATCCAAATGGGACAAATTCTGGGGATGTCTTTTTCCTTGATACAGCTTAACCCAAACTTGGAATGAATTAGAGAAATCACATTATCGTCTCACTCTGTTCGCAAATGCGACAACGGAGTCCCTTGCAGGAGTTCAGGATGAATTAACTGCCCTTTGTTTGATGACTCTTCAGAACAGGATGGTACTGGACATGTTATTGGCTAAGGAGGGGGGAGTTTGCCATATGATGGCGGACTCTTGTTGTACTTTCATTCCCGATAAAGATGCTTCACATGGTAATATTACTCTGGCATTAGATCGAATGTGCGAAGTAACTCTGCAACTTACGAGGGATGAAAGGGGTGGGGGGGGTGGGGTTTTTTGAATTGGGGCTTGTTTTATTCACTATTTGGATGGTTTGCTCTTGACATGTCTATGATTGCTCCTATCATTGTGATCTTACTGTTGATTATCTGTTGTGTCCCAATCCTTATTTCTTGTCTGCAGTCGTTTATCACTCAAAGGATGAAATCAATAATGAATCCTAGTTTCCCTATTGTACCAATATCAAAAGAACAAGCTTTTATGTTTTAGTATTTGTTCTTTTAGAGCAAAAGGGGGCATTGTTAGATTGAAAATCTTGTCCCTTTTCTGTCCTATGACCTTTTTATCCCTGCTGTCATGGTCGTTAAAATTTAAAGGTGTTTTTGCTTCTTCTCATTTCCTGTGTTCCATAGATAATTTACGTCCTTGTGACATGACCGAAGCTTGTTTAGGTTAAGCTATCGTAAAGAACATTATTGTTTCTGATTTATCTTATGTCATACTCCTTACTCACGAGGCTATTATTATGTCATATATGGAGACTACAAGTCTACTTTTGTCCAAACTAGCTGTTATTCTGCTTATCTTCTTATACCCTTGAGAATGTACTATGACTTCTGTGTTTCTATGTATAAATACTTCTAGACTTTCTGCAATAAAATCAGACTGATTTTAACACGACCTTGTGTCTGTTGTTTGCTCAATCTCTGAGCACTCGACACACAGAGGAGAGAAAGAGAGAGATGGTTGCAGAGTCTGATAGAGATTGAACCTGAATCGAAGTCAGTAACAGTCAATATTAAATCAAGGGTGTGACCACCATCATGAGTGGGTCCTATTACATTCTATTGCGATCAACTCCTTCTGAATCTAGAATGGACACGAATACTGTCCTCAGAGGATCTTCTGGGTCATCGGAATCACTTCGAAATGGATATTAAAGTCTCCAACAATCAGTGCTTTGTCTAAGGAGACAACCAGTTTTGAGATGACTTCTTGTAGTCAATCCAGGCTGTGCTCAGGTTCATCTGCCTGGTCTTAGAGTCTTGGGTGATTGCTCTATCTACCAGTAGCTGGTGCTTTGACCCTCTGGGATGTCTGTGATGAAGGGAAGAGAGTCTTCGATGATCTTCTCAGCTGTTGTCACTATCCACTCTAGGGGCTTGCAGTCCGATACGGTGCCGTTTCCATACCAGACAGTGATGCAGCTGCTCAGAATGCTCTCAATAGTCCTTCTGTAGAAGGTGGTGAGGATGGGTGGTGGGAGATGGGCTTTCCTCAGCTTCACAGGAAGTAGAGATGCTGCCTCTGTACCAGATGTGATCAGTGACCAGGGTCATATGCAATGTATGGCCCAAATTCATGTAGAAGCTTGGTGTGATGATGAGTCTCACATCGGGATATCACCCACAATCTAATGGCCGAGTAGAGCATGTCAACTAAGAAACAGGACGTTTTCTCCACACCTTCTGCTCCAATAACCAGGGAGACTGGTCTCGATTCCATCCATGGGCCAAATATGCACAAAACTCTCTTTGCCACACAGCCATGCAGTTGACACAATTCCAATGTGTACTCGGTTATCAACCTATAATGTTAACTTGGAGTCCATGTCAAGATGTCAAGTCCATGTCATTATCTATATATTATTATTATTATATTATTATTATTTGCCTTGCCTCTGACAATCTGCATCTGACAGCCTGCCTACCAATTTTTGCCTTTGCCAAGTGTGTGTTTCAATAAACTGTGGTTTTATGGCATTCTTTCTGAGTACAAATCATACTGACAAAAAAATGCATCCTATCTTATTGTGCTGTTTTTGTCAGTAAAGTCCTTCAGTCATTACAAATTGAAAAACACATTGTAAAATTGCACAAAATTAGTATACAGTATCTGCACTGTACATTATCATGTGTTTCTTTCCCATAGCCTAATCATTAGAAAGCCTGATGGAGTGTAATATGTGCAGACTTGGGGAGTAACAGAATACATGGAACGGCGTTACATAATTAGGATATAAAAAAGCTATCTGTATTCCGTTATAGTTACAGAAAAAAAGCTGTAATAAAATATTTAATTAAACATTAATACATTTAGTGATACATTTAGTGAAAAAAGAAATTATTTACAGGCTTACAATTTGATGAATTGCATAAGGTCTGCAACAACCAATCAACAAAATCAATAAAATTCTATAATAAAAAAATTATTGCCAATAATTGCCAGAAAAGAAACTCTTTAGAGTACACTGCCCTGATGCCTCATGACATAACTTGTGTTTTAATTTGAGTAATATTATCATTCGTTTGTGGGAATGTGAGGGGATGCGTGATGTTCCTGCTTGAGTTGTCCAGCTTTGTTAGATTAAGCAGCAAGTAGCTGCTGAATCAATTAGCTTAAAAAAGTGAAAAGATAAGTAGCATATTATTCTTACCTTTTGGTTCACAAGTTGTTCCCAAAAAGAATCAATTCACTAATCTTGGACATTGAAAACTAAGAGTCAAATGCAAATCTTCAGAGTCGATTCCACACACTGAAAATGATTCGCTTTGCATGCACACAGCAAGTAAAATGAACTTAGCATCAAAGATTTTCAATGAGCAAAATAGGCAGCTGATATTAATTTTATATTTATTTTGAATTTGTTTGTTTGAAATTTGAACAAATCATGACTTGAAATACAGACATGCAGCTGCAAAAGTGTGGTAAGTGATTATAAAAGTGATAAGCAGTAAACAATGTAGGCCTGCATACCTTCACCTTGAATTAGTCTGAGTTCATATTCAGTACCATTCATATGTAATGCTTATACTGAATGAGTATAACCATTCATTTGGTCAACATGAACACTTGATAATATTCTCTTGCTGTTACAGATTATCTGATAAATGTCACTAATTTTGTAATTATTGAACTGATTTTTAATTAAGCATACTTAAGAAAAAGGTTTGTAGTAGTGCTGATTAAAATGTTGCAATTAAATATTTTAAATAAATATCTTTGTATATAATATTTTTAAAAAATAAAACCAATTGAATAGGAAAGAATCAAGGAAAGATTATTCAATCAACACCCTAAAAATAATAAAATAAAAAAAATATTTATCATAAAAAATAATCAGTAGTTGCAACTCTAAATAAGAACGATATACTACATGCACATGTGCACACAACACATCACGAATCTCACGGCATCACTCTGGTCTTGAGTGAAATCAGAGCTAATCATACAGTTCATTAAACATAAGACACCAATTCATTACCATGGCCTATGGCAAAAGAAATTTATTCACTGGGTGGAAATTTCTCCATTATTTTGTCTTTAAATAATAAAAAGGGAATAACGTCATAATAAAAGGTAAGTTTTTCCTTCCAGCTGAGAAAATGCTGTCTTCATCCTCATATTTGTTATTGAGCTAATCCAAAAGTAGTGGAAAGTAATCAGTTGCATTATTTTAATTTTGTGGTACTTAGATTAAGTTACTGACTACATTTTTAATCAAGCAATTAGTAACTATATCAGAATACATTTTTAAAGTAACCCTCCCATCCCTGCTGTTTAGTCGGTCCCTGTGTGTCTCTTCTTATCTCTTCCCTCATTGTTGTCTCTGTGAGGAGATTTTCTGAGGACAGGCTTGAACTAGATGTCATTCCTTCCCACATCCAAAGCACTTTAAAGTCCTAGAGGTCACAAACACAACATACTCAGTATCATGCACCTTTACATTGTACACTAGGTTTAAGTTTTCATCTTTTTATTTAAGATCAAGTAAACCTGGGGTCTGTGTGAAACCACATGCTTAAGTATTTCTGATTTACCGCCAGAGGGCAGTGTTTTGTTTGGGGAGATGATTTTGCCATGCCTTGACAGCTTCCTCAGTAAAATCTGATTGCTAATGAACAGTTGGATGTTTGCGATAATAGCCCGTTTAGTCAGTGTTGCAAGTGGCATAACCAGTATGAATGTAAAATTAATCACAACACCGTGTTGAATTAGCTTGTTCACTTTTGCAAGATTATCCAAAAAAATCACAACGGTGCTTGCTGCAGATTTAATACTGCTGTTCTGAACAATACTCCCTACAGCCAGACCATAGTCCTCCACTGAACACAGAAAAGACACACTCCTCAATTGCAACTCCTCCAACACAAAATATAAATATCTATGGCATTTGGTAGCCACCCTTATCCAAGTGGCTCACATATGTGCTTTGAAATCTCTTGATTTTGTCTTACTTAACCAAACAACGGCCACCTGTCTGCCTTGTCACAGATCAGTTTGTGAGAGGTTTATTGCACTATTTGCTCCTTGTTACAATCATCTGTTGTACCGTATCACAACTGATAAGTCAGAATTTTTGTTTATTTCAGGCAGCAGATGAGGGATAAGGGCAAGCACAGTATGTGTTGATCCTACAGTGAAACATGGAGGTGGATCATTGATGGTATAGGGGTGTTTTGGATGTGAAAGATCTCTAGAATTAGTCCAAATTAAAGGGACCATGAAAGAGTATCACACAATTCTTTAATGTCACACAATTCCTTCTTTTTTATGTATCATTGAACAAAATTTCATTCATTCTTCAAAATTTTGCAAAATTATATCCAGTCCAAAGAAAAGCAAAAAGTTTTGATAATTATATCTCGGCCACCCCAGTCTTCATATATTCCTCCCATTGAGATGGCATGGGACAAGCTGGACCAATAAGTTCGAAATGAGCTTCCAGCAAATGAGACAGAACTGTTTGCATGCTTGAAATGGTGCTGGGAGGGTTTGGACACAAGATATTGTGTATATTGTGTTAGTTTGTATATTTCCAGCAGTTGTTTGCAATAACTTTTTCTGAGGGTGGGTCCAAATTTATGGCCTGTAGTGTGTGATGTGTGTATATATATGTATGTATATATATATATATAAACACTACCAGTCAAAAGTTTGGACACACCTTCTAATTCAATGTTTTTCCTTTATTTTTATTACTTAAAAGACACTTC
>JAQQZU010024570.1:0-11095 GCA_030068025.1 Parauchenoglanis punctatus | reverse complement strand
GATTAAATGAATGGTTTTTATTTTGCAGGCACGAGCTTGGAAGTCGTGAGTATGAAGCTCACAGGACAAAAAAACCTTCTTTGAGAGTAACTTTTGTTAAGTCAAAGACAATTTACCCCTGCTTGTTTTTGACCATTCTTCTGCATGCCGTTTTTGTACCTCTGCCTCACCCGTAAATAGTGTGTATATAATAAACTCTACAATGAGTTTCACTATGCTGACACCTCTCCTGTACTTGTGTTCCGACAAACCCCGACAACATTACACTAGGCATAAAATAAACAAAAATAAACAAATCATGTGGAAAAAAAATCATGTGAACATGTGATCATGTTCATAAAAGTGAAAAATTAACCTGTGAAAATAATTGAATTATGTGAAACAATCGCATATGAGAGAATAACACCATACTCTTAATGTAAGAATTCCTATGTGAAAATAAATTTACTACGTAAAAAAAGAAAATTATGTGGAAAAATTTAACTCATGTGGCCTACATGTAAAAAAAATGATCCCACGAAGATCAGTTTAATGTGGATAAAAACATGTGGTGCGTGGATATATAGCCTAATGTCCACACTTCTAAATCAGCAAGTTCTGTTTTTGAAAAATTGTCTGCCCACTGTTACATAATAAAAATCACAGGCTAATTATTATATCATGATATGTTGTGCAAGGAAGTGAGCATGATGAATTGAGCCACTAACCTATGACAATTAAACCTTCTGAACAGCTGTGAAATCTTGGCCACGCGCGCAGTGCGCCCTTCTTCTCCATAGCAGAAATGCACACTTCCGCATCTTGACGGAGAAAACACGGACTACAGCTCCCATGACCACCTGATCCTAGCCTACAGGCCAATCAGAGGGAGGCAGGTGTCTCTCATTCATGGACTGATTGCACCGTGTTTTAAAGGACTGCTTTTGCGCTTCGGATTTGTGAAGCTTTTGATTAGCCTTATTGTGTTGTCTGCCAAACGTTACCATATCCGTGTTTGTTTTGATTGTGATTTGACTCTCGCTTTCCGTTTTCTGACTACTCTTTGGATTATCTGTGTAACTCTGTTTGCTGATCGCTCGACCTATTTCTGAACTTTGACCATTCTTCTGCCTACCATATATGTACCTTTGCCCATTGTGTTTTTAATAAACACCATACAGCTTTCACTTCCGTGTCCCGATCCTGCACATGTGTCTCAATTGAAGGCGACAGAATCATAACAGAATGCTTCACCTAAACAGAGAAGCAGCAGGGTTACAGCAGATCCAGGATGGCTGTATGGCCACCATGCCGTCAGTTTTTACAGCAGTGGGAGATGGAACCACCACAGCTGTACGATGGGATGAAGGAATCTCCTAGTGCCTTCTTATCCCACTGTCATATTTTCTGGGAGAGTTTGGTGGAACCTCGGCCTTCAGACCTCATCTGGGTCAAGTGCATGATACGATGGCTCACTGGACCTGCATGCCTGTTTGCAGAGGAAATGGAAAGAACGGAACACCCTTATTTGCAGAACCCTAGAAACTTTGGGAGGGCACTCGGCATATTCCATGATAGCTTTAATCAGGAGGCTACCGCTCCAGTGTCCCCCCAGAGGTCAAAAAGGAGGCTAATGCTCCAGAGCCCCCTCCAGAGGACAAAAAGGAGGCTAATACTCCTGAGATCCCTACAGAGACCCTGCAGAGGGAACAACACAAAGAAACTTTTTTTGGGGGGCTGTGTGCACCGAGGAGCTTTCCCAGTGAACGGACCAGGATAAATGCAGCGACAAGGGCACTCCAGAGTTTCCTCCACAGGCTAAGAATGAGACAACCACTCCAGAGCTCCCTCTAATGGCCAGAGAAGAGGCTTTCGCTCCGTAGCCCCCTCAAATGTTCGAAAAGGAGGTTACCACGCCCAAGTCCACATCAGAGTCCAAGTCCAAGTCTACGCCAGAGTCCAAGTCCAAGCCAGAGTCCAAGCCCAAGTCTATGCCAGAGTCCAAGTCCAAGTCAGAGTTCAAGTCCAAAGCTACGCCAGAGTCCAAGTCCAAGTCTATGCCAGAGTTCAAAACCACACCGGGGGCAACACCTTCGCCAGAGCCTGTGACAATTACTCCATCTGAACCCAAGCATGGATTGCCACAAGGGTCAGAAGCTACACAAGTCACAGCCTATCTCTCTGAGCTTTCTCCCGTCTCAACCCATGTTGCTCTCACAGAGCCTGCTCCTGTTCCTGTTCAAGTCACCGGGCCAGAGCCAGAGCCCTCTTCAGTCTGGGTCAAAGAGATTGTTCATTTCATGGCCACAGAGACTGTTCCAGCACTCGTCACTATTCCAGTTCAGGCTAAAGCACCTTTTCTGGCTCGAGTCGCTAAAATCGTCTCTTTAAATGTCAAAGAAACTGTAAAAGTCATGGAACCCACTCCTGTTCCAGTAAGAGCACAAGTCACATAGCTTGTTCTAGTGTGAGCACAAGTCACAAAGCCTGTTCTTCTCTCAGTAGCAATGCCTGTTCCAGTGAAAGCACAAGTCACAGAGCTTATGCTAGTGAGAGCACAAGTTACAGAGCCAGTTCCTGTCACAGATGCCATATAAGTAACAGAACCAATTCCTGTCACAGACGCTGCTCAAGTCACAGAGATTGTTCCTGCCGAGGTTACAGAGACTGTTCCCGCTGAGGTCACAGAGACTGTTCCCGCCGAGGTCACAGAGACTGTTCCCACGCTAATCTCAGTGCCTGTTCCCATGCTAATCTCAGCACCTGTTCCCGCGCTAATCTCAACGCCTGTTCCTGCACTCACAGAGCCAGAACAAGTTCCTGTCGCAGCTCAAGTCACAGCACAAGTTCCTGTTGCGCTCTCTGAGCCTGCTCAATTCTCAGCGCAACTCTCTGAGCCCGCTCAAGTCTCAGCGTGTCTCTCCGAGCCCGCTCAACTCTTAGCACGTCTCTCTGAGACTGCTCCTGTTCCTGCCTGAGCTCCTACCAAGACAAAAGTTCCTTGTGGGGGCTCCGAGTGACACGCCTGCCCCTACAGGCCCAGGACCTCTGAGAAGCGATCTCGTTATGGTGCTCCGGGAGTAGCACCTTTTGGGGGGTGTTCTGTCATACCCTGCTCCTTTCTCCACGCACAGTGCGCTGTGAAATCTCGGCCATGCGTGCAGTGCGCTCTTCATCTCCGTCACGGAAACTCGCACTTCCGCATCCCGACGGAGAAAACACGGACTACAGCTCCCATGAGCACCTGATCCTAGCCTACAGGCCAATAAGAGGACGGCAGGTGTCTCTCATTCATGGACTGATTGCACCATGTTTTAAAGGACTACTTTTGCGCTTTGGATTGGCAAAGCATTTGATTAGCCTCAGTGTTGTCTGTCAAGCGTTACCATATCCGTGTTTGTTTTGATTGTGTTTTGACTCTGCTTTCCGCTTTCTGACTACTCTTTGGATTATCTGTGTAACTCTGTTTGCTGATTGCTCGACCCATTTCTGAACTTTGACGATTCTTCTGCCTACCGTATATGTACCTTTGTCCGTTGTGTTTTTAATAAACACCATACAGCTTTCACTTCCGTGTCCTGATCCTGCACTTGTGTTTCAACCATGCCGCGAAGGCGCCAGAATCATTACACTGTGCACCTTGCCCTAAAGTCATGTTAACTTTTTTTTTGTTATTGGAGTATGTATGGTCGAGATCCTCACCCCACTGTTTCCCATTACCCCCTACCTGCATACATCCTATTCCAGTTGCAATTATTTTATGTCCTGTCAGCACTGTGTATGTCATACATGTATCTTGCAGCTTGGGTCCAGGAGAGATCTTATTTCACCTCACTGTGAACTACATATTGTATGTGGCTGTGACGACAATAAAGATCTATTTGACTTGACTAAATCTACAGTATACAAAAATGTCCTAGACAATTTGAGTTCTTCAAAATTTGTGGCAACACTTTGAAGAAGACCCACACATGGATGTGATGGTTAGGTGTTCAAATATTGATAATGTATGCACTTCATCACGCTGCCACATCAAGCATGTTATCACATCAGCAACTGAATACAGTTGGATTGAAAATCTTCCAGAATTGTCAGCTTTGATTGGTTCACTATTTAGACTCAGTCAGGTGAATAAAAGCCTAGAGGTAATATTCTGCTACAACCAAAAGGAAACTAGAGAGAAAAAATATTACCCTGGAACAGATCACTCATAAATGTAAATTCCATCAAATGAAATTGGTACTATTCCATATTGCATGGAAGGACAGCCTTTTTAGTTGCTCTTGATGATGGTAGATGAGCATCTATCTCCACTCTAATAGGAAAAAAAATCACGCATGGAAAAATCATTCAGTAAATCAGAAATACTGTGTTAAACAAATAATTTAATCATGTGAAACATTCACAAGGGGAACCATGGACTAAACTGAAAATTCATGTGAAAATATATTTAAAATGTAAAAAAAAATTACATGTTGGAAAATAAATCCACAAACAATTAACATGTGAATGTCTTATTTATCTTATTATTTATTATTTTATTATAGATATATTATAATTTATTATTTTATTATAGATATTATTTATATCTTTTTTATCAAGATGTTCAGAAGGCTTATTAGCCATTAGGCAGTTTTTAATTCCTAGCACAACATATTTAATTATACTATAACACGGCACGGTGGTGCAGTGGTTAGCACTGTCACCTCAAACCGGTTGCTCCGGTTTTCTCCCACAGTCCAAAGACATGCAGATTAGGTCAACTGGCTACTCTAAATTGCCCGTAGGTGTGAATGTGAGCATGTGTGGTTGTTTGTCTGTGTTGGCCCTGTGGTGAACTGGCAACCTGCCCAGGGTGTACCCTGCCTCTCGCCCGAAACGACTGCTGGGATTGGCTCCAGCTTCCCCCCGCAACCCAGATGGATAAAGCGGTATAGATAATGGATGGATGGATGGAAGGGATTGGAACAACAGCAACTCAGCCACGAAGTGGTAGGCCACCTAAAATGACAGATCATTGTCAGCGAATGCTGACTTTCTGCAGAGTCAGTCGCTACAGACCTCCAAACTTCATGTGGCCTACAGCTTAGCTCAAGAACAGTGCATAGCGATCCTCATGGAATCTGTTTCCATGGCCGAGCAGCTTCATCCAAGCCATACATCACCAAGTGCAATGCAAAGCGTCGGATGCAGTGGTGTAAAGCACACCGCCACTGGACTCTAGAGCAGTGGAGATGCGTTCTCTGGAGTGATGAATCATGCTTCTCCTTCTGGCAATCTGATGGACAAATCTGGGTTTGGCAGTTGCCATGAGAATGGTACTTGTCTGACTGCATTGTGCCAAGTGTAAAGTTTGGTGGATTATGGTGGGGATTATGGTGTGGGGTTGTTTTTCAGGAGCTGGGCTTGGCCCATTAGTTCCAGTGAAAGGAACTCTGAATGCTTCAGCATACCAAGAGATTTTGGACAATTTTTCCAAAAAAGTTTTTCCAAACTTTGTGGAAACAGTTTGGGGATGGTGTAATGGGAAAGTTGTTTTGCAGTGTGTTTCTTTTTCTTTTTCTTCTCTATGTCTTGCTGTTTTTTCTCTCGGGATTTAATAGGTGAATTGCGGTGTTTATCTACATTCTGTCTAACAATGATGGTGCTGGAGAGGTGGGATTAAACCATATGACGCTGATACCAGAAGTAGAAAAGGCGAGACAGTGAAGACGGAAGGAGGCTGTCGACCACGGCGTTTTGGTCGCCGCGGGAATCTTTGTTCGCCATCATTCTGACTCGTGTGAATCAGACTGTTTCAGGTGTTTATTATTAGGAGTGCTTGTATGCAAGTAAGTATCTCTCTTTATCTGAGATTGCATTTACATCGTAGCTTGGTGGTCAAGTTTGACTAGCCTTATGTGCTAATTCGGTGCCTTTATGTTGGGCTATGTGGCTATTGTGTTTATCTATCTGATTGAGCGATACTTGTGTATGTCTTTGTTTGTATTACTCACTCTGGGTGGACCATAGGTTAGTTGCTGTGCACCGACATTTCCATCATGCAGATTGTTGTCTGTCTAGCTCACCAGGTAAGTGGATAAGTGCTAACACATGTATTTTGATTAGGTTAGGGGATGTGTTAGGTAGGGAAGTTCCTTTTGTTTGTTTCTTTTATTTGGCACTGTCCTTGGTAATCACTCCAGGGTGTGTCCTGGTTTATGTTTTGTTATTGGATGTAGTAGCAGTTGTCATGGGTTATTGTTATCTTTTGTCGCTCACATGAGTAAAAACAGAAAACACTTATTCATTCCTCCATCACCTGCGTGATAGTTCATTCCATCTATTTACTCGATGCACATAGTGTTGGAGCGTAACATAAAATGGGGACTTGTCCGGAATTTAAATTAGCAATAAATTGATTAGATAGGGATTCATTAATTAATTAACCAATTGGTTCTTCTATGAATTAGCAATTAATTTATGCTGGTTATTTCATCATGTTGGAAGTGTGGTGTGAATTAGTTGTTTGGGTTATGTAGTGCTGTGTTGGATAATGGCTACATTTGATATACAAAATTTCATTCAGAATCCTAGTCTGGATGTGTTGGAGGCATGTAAGAAAGATAAGTTGGTTGAAATTGCTTCATATTACGATGTGACAGTACCTAGTGGCTTAGTTAAGCGCGAAATTCGGGCAAGGATTGTTGAAAAGATGGCTGATTTAGGCGTGTCGTTAGCCGCCTCCTCTGAGGTTGACGGGGATGCGGGTGACCCAGGCTCCTTAGAGACGTCTGCTGCTGGACAGGCGGCATCTGGAGTTGAACATGGGATGACGTTAACTCGATTTGATCCACTATCTCCCTCTATTTCTGCAGGTTCTCGAGATGAAGCAAGGTTAAGGGTGCGTATCGCACGTCTCAAAATGGTAGCACAGGAAAAGGCAGAGGCTAGGAGAACTGAGTTTGATTTACAGATAGCTGTGCGCAGGATGGAACTTAAGGTAGAATGGGAAATACGACTACGACAGCTGGACTTAGAAGAGATGAAGATCGCTTCTCAAGTTGTGGTGCAGTCTGTGTCAGCACCTGCTCTCCCTCTAGTTTCAGTTTCTCCACTGCTGACCCCACCAGTGCCCAAACCTCATAAGAAATCTCCAGTTATATCTACTGCTGTGTTTGATGTTAGTAAACATATGGTGTTTGTTCCAACTTTTAGAGAGACTAAGGTAGATTCCTATTTCAGTATGTTTGAACGTATTGCAGCATCTTTAAATTGGCCTAAAGATGTTTGGTCTTTCTTGTTGCAATGTAAGCTGGTAGGAAAAGCTCAAGAAGTATGTTCTGCATTGTCTTTACAGTATAGCCTTCAGTATGACTTGGTGAAAGCTGAAATTCTTCATGCTCATGAACTTGTTCCAGAAGCTTATAGACAGAAATTTCGCAAGCTTGGGAAAGTATCAACACTCACATATGTTGAGTTTGCCAGAGAAAAGGAAGTCCTCTTTGATAAATGGTGTACCGCTAGCCAAGTTTGTGATTTTAAAACTCTGCGTGAATTGCTTTTATTAGAGGAATTTAAAAATGGTTTGCCTAATTCGGTTGTGATATATCTGAATGATAAACAAGTGACTTCTGTGTCGGATGCTTCGAAACTAGCTGATGAGTATGTCCTCAATCATAGAACTGTGTTTAAGCCAGATAGAGTTGGCAAGGTAGAAAGTCCGATTTTGAATGAGCGAATAAGTAAGAGTATTCCAAATAATAAAACGTCATCATTTCCTGTTTCTGTTGGTTGTTTTTGCTGCCATAAGCCTGGTCATGTTATTGCACAGTGTGCTACTTTGCGGAGGAAGCAGGAAAAAGTCAGAACTAGTCAGCCAAATACTCAGTCACAAGGTATTATGTTAGTGCAAATACAGGATGAGTCTAACAGTGATGTTGCTGATAGTTATTTACCTTTTGTTACATAGGGTATGGTTTCACTGGACGGTCTGTGGATTGTCCTGTTCCTGTTAGACTACTTCGGGACACTGGTGCTGCTCAATCGCTGATACTAGCTGATGTACTAGCTGATACTAGCTGATGAACTCTCCCTGGAACAGTCCTCTGTATTTCCTACTTGTGTAGTAACTCGTGCTCAAGCTAAGAAGTTTAAAGACGTGATTGATCTATCAGAGTCGTTTCTGAATACTGAAACAGACCAGCTTACGACTGGGGTGCCTGGTTTTGTGGATCAGGGTAAATCCGGATTGTGTGATCATGGTGATAGTTGCCTGTGGAGCGTGCTCAGCTTAGTAAAGCTCAGAAAGCTGATCTTAGCCTACAGAAGTTTTATCCCGTTGTGTCCCCCACTGATGAGTTGGACAGTAAACACCTTGCTTATTTCATGGATCAGGTTAATGTGTAAGTGGTCATCTCGTACTAATGTTTGTGTGGACCAGGTTTATCAGATTGTGGTACCTTCATGTTATCGCCAACAGGTTTTACAGGTTGCCCATGATCACCTGTGGTAAGGTCATTTGGGTATTACTAAAACTTATGCCTGTATTCTTAGACATTTCTTTTTGTCTTTCAAGAGAGATGTTGTTCAGTTTTGTAGATCCTGTCACGTGTGTCAAAATGTGGGAAAACCAAACCAAGTTATTCCTCCTGCTCCTCTTTATTCTATTCCTGTTCTGGGGGAGCCATTTGAATGCATCTTGGTCGACTGTGTAGGGCCTTTGCCAAAAACCAAGTCTGGTAACCAATATCTACAGACAGTAATGTGTACTGCCACACGTTTTCCGGAAGCTATTCCTTTGCTCAAGATAACTTCCCAAGTAGTGGTTAAAGCTCTTATTAAGTTTTTCACTACTTTTGGGCTACCTAAGGTCATACAAACTGACCAAGGCTCTAATTTCTTGTCCAAGCTATTCCAACAGGTGATGACTGCCTTGGATATTACTCACCAACAGTCTAGTCTATATCATCCTGAGAGTCAAGGTGCTTTGGAGAGATTCCATCAGACCCTGAAAGTGATGCTCCGAAAATATTGTCTGGAGACTGAAAAAGATCGGGATGATGGGGTTCCTTTTGTATTGTTTGCGGCACGTGAAGCTGTGCAGGAGTCCCTTGGTTTTAGTCCTGATGATCTTGTGTTCAGCCATGCGGTGCGTGGACCATTGAAAGTTTTGAAGTATAAATTTCTGAAGGAGAGTCCTAAGCAACGGACTGTATTGGACTATGTGAGTAGGTTTCGTGAACGCCTACACAAAGCGTGTGTTATGGGTCGTAAATCTCTTGAAACTGCTCAGAAACACATGAAACGACACTATGATCGAAAAGCTGTAGTGCAAGAATTTCAAAAAGAGGATCAAGTTATGGTTTTACTTCCTGTCCTTGGTTCAAGTTTTTCTGCGTAATTCTCTGGTCCATACTATGTTCAGGACAAGCTTACTACTACTGATTGTCTTATTCATACACCTGATCGTAGGCATACTACGCATGTGTCATGTGAATATGCTAAAAGCCTATGTCACTCGTGAAGCTACTTCTGAGGTAACACAACCTAAGAGCAGTCAAACTCTTGCTGTGGGGTTAGTTGGAGAACCTGTGAGTTGTGACCCATCTGATATAGAAGACCCTGATGGTTTACGGATCCAGCATGTACCTCATAGTCTTATCTACACTCTTGAGTCACTTACCAGTTGTGCAGAAAGAGGAAGTCGAGCAACTGATTAGAAAATATCGTATGTTGTTCCGAGATGTTCCCTCTCAGACTACTTTGGTCAAATATGATATACAGGTCAACACTACCACACCGATTAAGCAACATGCTTATCGATTAAATGCTAACAAGAAACTAGCTATGAAGGAGGAAGTCACTTATTTACTTAAGAACAAGTTGGCTGTTCCTAGTAATAGTCCGTGGAGCTCTCCATGCATTCTGATACCAAAACCTGATGGGTCGTTTCGGTTCTGTACTGACTATTGACGCCTGAATGCTGTTACCATTCCTGACTCCTACCCTTTGCCTAGAATGGAGGATTGCATTGACCAAGTTGGGTCAGCACGATATGTAACGAAGTTAGATTTGCTAAAGGGGTATTGGCAAGTGCCATTAACGTCTCAAGCTTCGAAACTGTCTGCATACGTCACTCCTGACAGTTTTTTACAATACACCATAATGCCTTTTGGTCTTAGAAATGCTCCAGCAATTTTTCAGAGACTCGTAAATCAGGTATTATATGAGGGTCCACACTGCTGGGCATACTTGGATGATTTAATCATATATACACAGGATTGGACTATTCATTTGGAGATTTTGGAATTGGTTTTTAAGAGGTTAACTCAGGCCTCTCTTACTGTTAAATTAGCTAAATGTGTGTTTGCTCAGGTGACTGTAACGTATTTGGGGAAACAAGTTGGAAATGGACAAGTGCATCCAGTAGATGCTAAAGTTTCAGCTATTTGCCAGTTTCTGTCACCTACTACTTGTTGTGAGTTGCACCGTTTCCTAGGTATGGCGGGCTATTACCACAGTTTTTGTAAGAACTTGGCTAAAATGGTTGCTCCCCTTACTAACTTGTTAAGCCCTGCTGCACATTTTGTTTGGACTACAGACTTGAAGACATGCTTTTGAGAGTATAAAAGCTATGCTATGTTGTGAACCTGTTCTTGCTGCTCCTGATTTTAGCCATCCTTTTAAGCTAGAAGTGGATTCCAACTCAGTTGGAACTGGAGCTGTCTTATTGCAAGAGGACCTGAATGGAGTTGATCATCCGGTGAGTTATTTCTCACACAAGCTAAATAAACATCAAGTGAACTATTCAACTATTGAGCAGGAAACCTTAGCTCTTTTATTGGCCTTGCAATTTTTTTAAGTCTATGTCGGTTCTAGCAGTCTGCCAGTCATAGTCGATCAACCCTCTTGTGTTTTTATCTCGGATGTATAACCAGAACCAGCGTCTCATGAGATGGGCTCTGTTGGTACAGAGTTTTAATTTAGTGATAAAGCATAAGAAAGGTTCAGAGAATGTGTTTGTGGATGCTCTTTCACGTATTTAAAGCATGTCTTGAATTTGTTGCTGAGTGTTTCTTTTTCTTTTTCATCTCTAGGTCTTGCTGTTTCTGCTCTCGGGATTTAATAGGTGAAT
>JAQQZU010024569.1:0-11095 GCA_030068025.1 Parauchenoglanis punctatus | reverse complement strand
CCGCCAATTAGAATTCTGGGGAATTGGATCTAGTGCCTGAGTGTTCATGGGAGTTTGAGTTCTCTTCAGATGGAGTCTTGACAGCTTAGATATCATGTGTGCAGTGTGCAGCAAAAACAACCGAGCTACAGTGTGTTTAGAACCAGGGTTGAATTTCATCCATCATGATTTCAAGTCTGCTTTCAGTTCCAAAATGTTAAAAAAGGGATTAGATAACAAAACATAACTTTAGACCTTTTACAACTATAATTAAAGCACACTGACTGCGTTAGGAAAAAAGAGACTTTTAATTTGAAAATGTAAACAAAGTGCAAATAAAAAGTAGTGTGTGTGTGTGTGTGTGTGTGTGTGTGTGTGTGTGTGTGTGTCGCTATGAAAAAATTAAGAGACCATTTTTAACGGTGACCACACACACACACTTTATCATACTACATTTAAAAACAGTTTTTTACTTTCTGAAATACCTTTATTTTGAAAAATGGTGTGAGAGCCACTGGGGCTTTTATTTTGAAATCCCATTGGAGCCACTGCAAGCTAGCCACAGTGAGCGAAGCGAGCTTCCACAACACACTCCTGTTCACTCCAAACAGCTGCAGACCAAGCCACATTACTGCAACGTGTTTACGATAAATAATACAAAAATTACAGAAGAAAAATCTAAATTTCACTGTGAATATATCTAAAGCTGTTCTAAGCACTTTATAAATAACATTAAAGTTCTACTCATAAATATTTGAGTGTAAATAAAAGTTTAAGTTTAGTGCTGACCCCGTGTAACAGACATCGTCACAAAGCAGCTTCACAGAAGAATATAAATTCTGAATATAAACTCATGAATATATAAATGTATCTATAGATCTCCCTAATGAGCAGCCTGTGGCAAGGGCGGCATGAAAAACTCCCTGAGACGACAAGAGGAGAAACCTGGAGAGGAACCAGACTCAAGGGAACCCATCCTCACCTAGGTGGTGCTGGTGGTGCAGTTACACGTCTGTAACTGTGTGTTATAGGGTCAAAAAGTACAGTTCCATAATTCAGTATAGTTTAACATGAAGTCTGTTCTGTCTCAGCCGAGGCACTGAGGGAGATCTGAGTGAAAGAACAGTGTGTATCGTGTGCTGAGTGCAAGCAGGCCTGTGTCTGAGTCCTGAACACTAATTGGAAGGCTGTTCTATAACGGAGGAGGTTTGTAACAGGCAGATCTTTCCCCTGCTGTAGCAGTTTCTTTCTCTCTATCTTCTTGTTCTAGTAAGGACCCTCGCTGCTGCATTCTGGACTAACTGGAGCTTGTTTATGCTCCTACTGGAACATCCAGACAGTAAGGCATTGCAATAATCTAACCTAGAGGTGACAAAAGCATGAACTAGTTTTTCTGCATCATGCAATGACATCATATTTCTTATCTTAGCAATATTTCTGAGATGAAAGAAGGCTGTCCTAGTGATATTATCTACATGAGAGTCAGTAATCTCACCAAGGTCTTTTACTTTGACCAACACAACATAGCGTAGGGCTGTAAACGTTCAGATAACGTCTTCCTCTGACATTCCAAATACTTTAACACGAGTGGAGAAAATTCCCACCCTAATGCCGCAGGCATGCCGAGGGCACAGGGGGCCTTTCACAGGCACGTAGATTATATTTGGAAGAGAAAATGTTAATCCAGGCAAACACAAATCTACTCTGGCAGCTGGCATCTCCCCAGAATTAGGAGGCTGCACCGTGCTTTTGTCTCTCACCATGCTCACCGTGCTAGACTCCGCAATCATAACTCCGTACGTTCTGGCCGTGTCTTGGTCAGGAGAGGCAGCAATACAAGTCTGACCTCAACCAATCATCATCCTTGAGTGTCGTCGGGGAGGAGGGACAAGAAACCGTCTATCATGGCTACAGAAGGAACGCCGAGGAACACGTCGTAGGAGTCGTCGAACTAGGCGAGAAAATCCAGAACGTTCTGACGTGCTAGACTTTGCGTCGGCGTGTCGTACGTTTTCTCAGACGCCACATCGCTGTTCGTGTAGAGTTCGTGCAGTCCCATCCCGACACGAGAGGCGCGTTTTCTCACCATTAAATAACAGTTCAGTTAGCAGGAAACTGGCTACCACAAACATTAACAAATCACGTTGCATGAGTCATTTAAATTTTCTCCTCCCTCAGAATGTTGGGATCTGAAAGTGAAACTCCTACAAATGTATAGTGAGATCTGGCGCAGGAACACTCCCGGCCACGCCTCGCTCTCCAGCGCGTCTTTACTCAGTCCCCACGGCAGGTTTTAATACCAAAAGAGCGTTTATGCTGGTGCTAACTGTTAGTAAATCTGGCCGTTGGAGTCCAAAAATAATCTACACGTCGCTGTAAAAACATCTACATCAGGTCGGGCAGGTGACGGATAACGAGAAGGAGAATCGGTGCATCGTTACTGTGTCTCGGGGAAGCGTGAAATGTGAGACGTGGCTGTTTGGAACATTGTGATAAGCTACAATGACATTTCCACTTCACTTCTGCTAGAGTATTTGGGCCTGGAAAAACACACACACACACACACACACACACACACACACACACACACACACACACACACACACTGTAGGAAATAAGCTTATTGTGCAGGAGTGAGTGAGTGCAGAGGATCCGTCACAAACAGATCAGCAAGTACAGCCGTGTGTGTGTGTGTGTGAGTGCGTGTGTGTGTGTGTGTGTGTGTGTGTGTGTGTGTGTGTTAGTTATGTAACATGTATTTGTAACGCGACCAGTCTCAGCAGTTAATTATCTGCGTGTGGCTCAGCCCTTGGTTGTGTTCTGAGTAATGAGAGGTGAAGGTGAAGAGTTCAGACTCGACTCGGTCACAGACGCCCTGAAGCACATTACTGTTATGATTACGAACTGAATTTGTTCCTCAGTCACACTCTGGTTAAACGCTAAAGTGTTTCTCAAGGTTAAACCTTTTCAAGCTTATATTACAGCATGAAAACAGCGTTGTTTATCATACGGAGTTGAGCGGAGGATACGAAGCAGAGGAACGTGATCAAAGCGAGCAATGCAGTGACCACTTGCAATCTGCAGCGACTCCGCCTTCACATGAGCGTTCGGTCTGTTAGCAGGCCGATTCAACAACACGGCTGTGGAAATATTGCTCTCCCCCAAGCAAGTAGCAAAATGAAATAAAAACACAATCATTATATATTTATATATTTATATTTTTATATTCAGCTGCAGACATTTTGTACTCTGAAAACACACAGCGCTCCTGGAACAGCTTTTTAAAAATGAATAAATATGTAAAAGCCGAATATTCTGCATCCACCCTCGAGCCCAAACACACTCACCAGAAACGGGAAGTGTTTATTGTGTGTGCTGCGCTCTGATTGGTCAGGAGGTGGTGATTAATTCTCTATAACAGCGGTCCTGACAGTAGTGCAACTTTATATTAATGCACTCGCTCTGATCTGTTATCGTTGCTATAGTAACGGCTCATTCACAGGGATGTGTACGGCGCACGCTCCACGTGAAAAGTGTGTAATCGTTGATATTCTGTAAGGAGATGTTTAATTCTGTGTCCTGTATGAAGGCGTGTCCAGTGTGAGCGCTGTGTAACAGGCAGAGGTAAAGCTGGAACTGTAAGGGTTCCACATCCTCAGCACAGAGGAGTTTACACTGCACTGCGCTTTCTCACTCACATCACACGCTGAGATTATTTTTGAGAGAATAAAGAGAGGCAGGTGAGGGAACGACTGTTTGTAGCTGCTATAAGGTAAAGGACAGGAGCTAGCTCACTTCATGAATGTTCCATGATGTAAAAATGATTGCTGAGTCTCTGTGGTGGGAGAGGAATAAACTTCTCAGGGACGTACTGTTAGAGGAAAATAATCATCAGTGAGAGTGACTCCTCTCCGTCACACCGCTGCGTCCGCCACTCAGGGTTTCACTGTAACGTCACGTGCTGAAGTCTTTTATTCCTTACATAACGCTGAAAACATGAGAAAAGCCAGAACATGTTTTATTTATTATTTATAGCATCCACATTAATGCACGCATCTCGCCCACGTGCACGGCTCGGCCTCACACCACCTCTTAGCAGAACTACACACTGGGGAGCACACCGAGAACTGCACCTCCGAGGGCTTCGTTTTCCGTTTGCATTCGCACCACCAGTAGGAACGCTGAAGTGGCGTAAGCCGGCCGCCGGTTGCTATAGTGACGCCACACTTTGTTTTCATATGAATGTTCTTATGAATCTTGTGTTGCTGTGAACACAGGAAACTAACAGCAACAGGATTTAAGCTTGTTCATTTTCATGTATCGTGTGTCGGTCGCATGTTTCTATAGAAACGGGTCGTACCACTGCGCCGTAGAATGGGGGAGACCAGGAAGTGATGCGTGCTGACTGTACATTCTTTATTTTACATTATAAAGAGTGATCCATGATGAGAAATGGTTGAATGCTTAAAATATGTTTACCTAGCATGCTAGTGGGGATTATTATTTACTAACGAGATTTCTTACATGATGGCTAAACAAATCCATGAGTGAGCACATGGACAAGATTTACTTTAATTACGATATTATATTTTGCTTAGACACATTAAAATCATGTCGTATTTCATCCATCACATAAAGGCTGAATAAAGCCTGGTCTTCACTGTCACTCCATTTGTCTGTGTTTTTTTTTCACTTTTTTATGCTAACATTAAGAGCGCTTGTTGGTCCAATCAACATTCACTTATGCGACTGGTTCCTCTTGTGCTGGGAGGGTAACTTCCCTGAAGTAGGAACTAAAAAAAGTCCCTCAAAGCAGCATTCTAAGCACCTATAAGGCACCAGAGGAACTTTTCATAGTTCTTAGAACTGTTGTAGGAAGTCCCCCCTTTTTTGTGTGTTCACTCCACAGGAACTGGGAATGATTATAGTCCTTAAAAAGCTGTTTTAGGGTCTTTTTTTCTCCTACTTCAGGGTAGGTACTCTCCCAGCATAACAGGACCCATGTGAGAGCTGTGTGTGTGTGTGTGTGTGTGTGTGTGCAGTGAATGGTCCAAACAGAAGTGTAGTGAGATTCTTCGAGTCGAGCTGTTATAGTTTCTTTGTCAGTCAGTGTTCATGACACTAACAGGATAAAACAGACAGAAACTTAAAAACCTCTTAAAGAAATCCGCATGACAGCGTGCGCTGGTTAACAGCTAAGAGGAGCTGAAGCCTGAGGTGCAGCGGCTGGCGGAGCAAAGAGAAATAAAACAAACAGGCGAAAGAGTTTGATTTAAGCAGAAATGTGTGTGCGCTGCCTCTCATTGCTCCCACAAATCCATATGATCGACACATAAACGAAGAGGAAGCGTCCGTGCTGTGAGTTGTACTGAGAGTCGCAGTGTGAGGGGCGGATACGTCACAGTGGACGAAATCATCACTAAAATCGCTGGAATAAACATCAGTAGTGGATTTTCTTCATATTAATCAGCTGAATCCAGTTCGACTGGAAACATTCCGAGTCGGGTTCAGCCTTAAATCAATGTAGAACATTAGCCGTGTAAACGACAGCTCTTCATGTTAGCGTTAAAAATGAAAGATAAAAAGCTAACAGAGAGAGCGTGAGGTCCAGACTTTATGAGCCGATACGTGACGGAGGAGATACGGTGTGGGTTTGATGCGGTTTACGTCTCTTCAGCGGTCCTACTGCTGGTGTGAATGCAGACAGAAAAAAAGGCCCTGAAGGTGTGTAGTTCTTGGGGAAGCTCCCCAGGGGGTAGTTCCTCTCAAACAGTCCCTGGAACTGTTTGGTCCAAAAGGGCCTATAGAGTGTTGAGAACTTTTGCAGGAGCCACAGTTCTAACTGAGTCCTGCTGTACGCCGGTGTGTCCTGCAGTGTCACCGGCTCTACCTGCTCTCACTTCACCTGTCACCGTTTTATTCCAATTTGGTGAGGAAGGAGAGCGATTCAAGGAGGCTTTATAGTGTGTAAGGGCCGCATCCCATTGTTTCAGAAGCACTTGATCGCTTTGAAACTTCCTTGACTACCTCAAAATCTCCTGACAGCAATATGATGCGCAGTCTTCTCTCTCAATCATGTCAGCTGCGCTTTCCTGACAGCGTTGCTTTGTATCCACATGCCTGTGTAGGCTTTGTGCTCTAAATTTGTTTCATGTAGTCTGAATCTGTCCAAAAACTTGTTTCCTGTTTATTAAAGCAAGCTGTTAATCAGAGGATCTCTGCTAATTTACGTGGGATGCTGTAGAGCAGGCGTCAGTAACTGGCAGGCTGCAGTCCGGATGTGGACCCAACAAAATATTCCTGCTTTTGGAGTCAAATCAAAAATGCTGTTACAGAATCAATGAATACATGAGAAAACTGGCTGCATCTCAGACTCTGGTTTTCAAACTCTTCCTCTTCCTCCACAACTCATCCATAATGTAAACGCTGAGGTATTACACTTTATAAACTATTTATTCTAGGAATACCGAGCGGAGCTTTATATCTGTCAGAGACTCAAACCTGACGAAACAAACACAGTGACAGATTAAACTGAATGCATTAGGGATTGAAATCTACACCAGCATTTCTTTAGAGCTGCTTTAGGACAATGATTACGGTTAAAAGTGCCATATAAATAAAATATAATTCAGCTGAATATTTATAAATTCAAATCAAGGGAAGTTTAAGTTCAGAGCTTACGCTGTGTACTCAGGGCAGAGTGTGACAGTGCCGGAACCCCGATTCTGCCAGAGAACCAAGAAAAAATTGGCATGGAATCGTTTTGCGCATGTTCTCTGTTCACTGTTTCACCTGCAGGAGCAGAAACATCAGACTCTCCTCTGGAGACGAGGACCAGGATCATGGAAGTGTAGGTGTTTGAGCGTCTTCCATCCAAGGGCCCTAAATAATGACTCCTACCAACAAGGGTCTCATCGAGCATGCTCCAAGGGCCAAGTACTGGAGAGCACTGCCTCCTAACTTCCTGTTAGCGATGATGATGGACTACATCTGGGGGCTTCTCTGTACACAACATAAAATGGGTTTGATGAGCACAGGTTAACGGGAGGTGGAGCAACTTTGCAAGCAAGACCCAAACTGTCCCCCTCAGCTGAGAGGAAACTGGTTCTGATTGTCAGGAACAACCCAGGAACCATCGAGGCACAGGCTCGCCATGAACTGGAAGCTGCTGGAACACCGTCTACAGTCAAGAGAGTTTTACATCACCATGGACTGAGAGGCTGCTGTCCAAGAAAGAAGCTCCTGCTCCAAAATCCACACCTTCAAGCTCGATTAAAGATTGCAGCTGAGCACATGGACAAAGAAAAGGCCTTCTGGAGGAAAGTTTTATGGTCAGATGAGACACAGATTGAGTTGTTTGGCCACAATGAGCAGAGGAACAGAGGAACCCTGTAGCAGCTGTTCAGCATGGTGGTGTAGCATCTCGCTCTGGGGCTGTTTTACTGCCAGTGGACCTGCTGCACTGTGTGAGTGGAGGGAATAATGAAGAACCTGAGAACTCTTCAGCAGAACCTCAAACCATCAGCTAGACAGCTGAAACGGTTAAAACAGGACAACGACCCCAAACACACATCAGCGCTGGTTGTGGATAAAGCAGGACAACATTAAGCTTAAAACAAGTCCTGACCTCAACCCTGTCCATAACATGTGCACTGTGATTAAAGGTCAGGTCTGTGAAGGAAACACACACGTTTAACCGAAGCCTAACAATTCTGCCCAGAACAGCCGTCACATGTCCAACCAGAAGCTGCAGAAGCTTGTTGATGGCCACCAAAAGCGTCTGGTCAAGGAGAAACTCACTAAGGGACATTTAACCAGATATTAGGTGTGCTGTGTGGATATTTTTGACCCAGTGCTGAGTTCAGAAAAAAGAAAATAAATGAAAAGTTGTGCACCAAATTCTTGTTTTTTTCTATTAAAGATGTGTGTTGTACAATCCCTCTTCTACAGAAAAAGAAGAGTTCAGAGAAATCACTGAGAGCCCGATATCTGGATGTAGATTTAGATCTTTAATGAAGGAGCCAGAGGCGAGAGTGGTGAGGAAACCCTCCCTGAGACGACATGATTTATGTAATGACGTTCTGCTCAGATCCTCTTCACTTCTGCATTTAAAAAATATTTTTTTAAAAATTCAGGGCTGGAGCCCCAATCGCAGGGCCCTGAGAAACATTTAAACAATTTCACTGAACAAAAGAGATTTTATATGAAATTATAGGAGTTACTGTGCTCACACCAATATAAAGGTGATGAGGAATGAGAAAATATATCAAGGTTTTAAAGCGTTAATGTGATAGAGGTCAAAGTGAGCTAATGAGAAGAAAGAACGAAAGTAGGTGAAAAAGAAAGAAAGAAAGAAAAAGAATCCAGTGATGGACAACTGGCAAAGAAAAAATAAGAAAATAGAGATGGTCGGATGAATAAAAAAAAGAATAAAATAAATGAGGACTGAAAAAGAAGGCAAGCAAATGAAAGGAAGATGGTATAAAAATGAAATGGAAGAAAGGAAGAAAGAGGTGAAAGGAAAGAAAAGAGAGAATTAAAAACAAGAAAAAAGAGTAACAGGAGAAAGGGAAACAAAAAATGAATGAATGCAAAGATATGGAAAGATAAAGGAAGAAAAAATGATAGTAGAAAAAATAATAAAAACGAATAAGAGAGCACAGTGATGGAGGTATAAGAGAAAGATAAGAAATAAAGAAATGATGGAGCAAAGATGAAGAAAGAAAGAATTCCAATGGAGAATTGACAAAGAAAAAATAAGAAAATAGAGATTTTGATGGATGGATAAATAAAGAATAATAGAGGAATGAAAGAAGGCAGCAAGCTAATGAAAGAAAGATGGTATAAAAAAGAAAGAAATGATGGAGAAAGAAAGAACGAAATAAAGAAACGATAGAGTGATGGGAGGAAGAGTTTGATATTAAAGAGGCCAGTGCTTGTGCATGCGAGTGTGTTTGACTCGGCGTCTCGTGCTGATCTGCTCGGAGCTCGGCTCTTAAATGCCTTTTCATTTTCATTTATTGTGGATAAAAGAGGAGAAACAATCCGACGCTCCTCACTGACGCTCTTTAATCCCAACACTGAGGCTCTGCGCTCTGTAGATAAAGTGATTTCACGCAGGGATCAGTGTTCCTCTACACGCTCCTCATGCCTGACATTTCAGGTGTGTGTGTGCGCGTGTGCGCGTGTGTGCGCGCGTGTGTGTGTGTGTTCAGCAGTGTGTTCAGTAAGAGCAGTGCTCCAGGAGGATCTGAGGAACATATCACCTGCAGTAGAGATGAAGCTGTTTTGTGTTCTGGTTAACTCAGGGGTGTCAAAACTTATTAGCACAGAGCTGGCATGGCTGCAGGTTTTCATTAGAATAAAGCAGGAGCCACACCTGAGTCTACTGAAAGCCAAGATGAACTGATTAAGCAGGTGGATCAGGTGTGGCTCCTGCTTTATTCTAATGAAAACCTGCAGCCACGCCAAGTCTGTGCTAATAAGTTTTGACACCCCTCACCTGAAGTCGGCTGGGATTGGCTCCAGCTTTTCCACAACGCTTACTGGATTAGCCGTATCGAGAATGGATGGCTGGATGGATCAAAAATGGAGTATCAACCTTATTTTGCTACACAGTTGTGTGATGACCTGAGAAGTGTTCACACTGTTATCAAGAAAATTATGTAGCCCAGTGCAAACATGCCAGGTTAGGAAACACACTAACGCTGCCTTCTCAAGCGAGTTCACCCGTCTGCATAATCATAGATAACTGCTTGAAAAGTCGTTTGGTGTAAGGCCAGAATAACTCTCTGACTAATCACACACTGTCTTTAGATGTGTGTGTGTGTGTGTGTGCGTGCGTGTGTGTCAGACTTTTAACACTAAAGTCTTCTAGTGTATTGTCTGCCTGATGCAAACCAGCGCTACTGATTCCCCTAAAGGAAGAAAAATATTACCTCATGTTTAGCGGTCAGGTTGCAGTGAGCACTGATTACAATGTAAACCACACTGCCGTTAAATCAGCTGAGTGAGTCTCTGTTAAAGTTAGCCAGCTTGCAGGAAGACGCCGGGGCTCATTACGCTGCTGCGCGCGAGGAAATCCACAGTTCGTGCAATTCTCACTGAAGAGCGAAACCCAATCGAGACAAAATCAGAGTTCACTCACGCTGTTACAGATGTGCTCACTCCGGAGGATGAACAGACAGCTGGGCTTCACAATTAAAACCCTGTAGGCTACACACTCACAAGCTCAGCACTTCCAAGACACGTGGCGTGCAGGATGAAGTCCCTGGAGGATAACTTCCTGTAGGAGCAGGCGATCCGGACCATGATCAGCATCTAACGAGCGAGCTGTACTGTCAAACGTGGCTTCGTTAGCTTTGTCAGAGTTCGCTTTCAGTCCGTCTGATATCACAATATAGAAGAGTTTAAAATAACTTGCACGTCCAACTGAACATGAGCACACTTAACACACCTCAGACAAACAGGAAGCACTCTCTGGAGCACATCACTACAGCACTCATTAGCATTCAGGCCAGTGGATTAGCTCCAACATTGTTAAACTAAACGTCCGATAAGAAACGTATCACCGTGAGCTCTCGGCCCCGTGACCGTGAAGCTCGTGGCCTCACACTCCTGTGTAAACGAACGCAGACCGTTCTAATTTACTGCATCCCAAATTCTAACTGAGCAAATCACTGCTTCTAAACTCACACAGGACTGGTTACAACAAAGCTTTTTCACAAACTCCAATTATTACTAAACAAACGAACAAAAATGAAAGGGATTATGGTCACTGGAGTCATTTTAGGCATATGTCGTATATGGTGTTACTGCCAATTAATATATTATTAATATTAGAAAGGCATTCATGAAATGTATACATATATAATATAAGGCTAAAGGGCCTTACATAACTAAGAAAAAAAATCAGTCTAAAATAAGAGAATAAAATACAATGGTGGAGATAGGAAAGAAAGAAAGAAGGAAAGAAAGAAGAATCCAGTGATGAACAGATAAAAGGAGCAAATGAATAATTGGACTGAAAGAAACAAATAAAAGAAGTCTCCAGTGTCCTGCCTCAATGACTATCGTCCCGTTGCACTCACACCCATCGTGATGAAATGCTTCGAGA
>JAQQZU010024568.1:10000-11096 GCA_030068025.1 Parauchenoglanis punctatus | reverse complement strand
ACTTCATGAAGCTGGTTAAGATAATGCCGATTGTATCATCACGGTAAATGATGGCTACTTTGAAGAATCTAAAATATGAAACATTTTGGGTTTTTTTGTTGTTTTTTTACACTTTTTTGTTTTTACACATAATTCAATATATGCCATACATGTTGCTTCAAAGTTTTGATGTATTCAGTAATGTTTTACAATGTAGAAAGCAAAAATAAAAAGAAAAACCTATGAAAAAGAGTAGGAGTGTCCAAACTTTTGACTGGTAGTGTACATGCTGCCTTCTCATTAGAGGCTGAGCCCCCCCTGAAGGTTTTATCCTAGAATCCCACATAAAGATTTGATCCTGCTTCCCACATAAAAAAAATCATTACACTTTGACAGAATGGCACAGCAAACAGGAAACAACTCACACATCTCTTCAGTAGTGAGAATTGAGAAAATATGTGGATTTCTAATTGTCTTTACAATGGCAAAGGAATAGAGAGAATGAGAGTATAGTAAAAAGAATGCAAGAGTCCGTGCATTGTTTAAAGGTTATTGAAAATCTTGCAGATGCAGAGTCAGCAAGTGAAGTCTGTAGAACACATGTACCCACATAGCAAGTATTCGTTGGCCGACGTTGAAACAATAATTTGACAAATGTTAGCATGATGTTGATTACTGATATTGGGACGATGTCATTTTGGTCATCAGGGTAACATTGTTCCTATGCTGGACATCAAATATCCCTGCCATTAAAACAGTTGGCAGTATATAAAATATTAGCTACATCTAGTGAGGAAAAGAAGTCAACAGTGTAGTCAAAGATTTTAGATAGGCAGAGCAATCTTTGGGGTAATGTTTGTTGACACTGCATCCAGGAATCCTGCAATACAGAAATGATAGGATACCTGCCAAAAAGGTACATTTTTGTGCAGGCACCTTACAAAATGTTAAACATCTACAGAAAACTTCACCATATCAGTGATTGTACAGTATATGTTTCTTTATCCACTTTATGGTACTAGAACCCTATAACTAGGTGCTTTCCTGTCTAAAGGGCTCCATGCAGAACTCACCCTCACTCCTAACCATTGGATATAAACTTCTAAGTGCTGAATTT
>JAQQZU010024568.1:0-5000 GCA_030068025.1 Parauchenoglanis punctatus | reverse complement strand
AGGTGGTAGTGAGGAGGCATGACTCTTGCTGAATACTTGGGCGAGGTCGTGGTATTCAGAAGGTACCAAAGTCATGTCAGGGGAACCCCTTCCAATGCACGTGTTAGCTGTAAGAGCGAGGGTGAAGTTGGTAATGGGGGCCGGTAACTCTTGGAGGCCTTCTTGTAGGTGACCCATGCAGTGTTGGCCCCAGTGGGTTAACTTCCCTTTAGCCCAGTCAAACTGAGGTTGATGGATGGCCAACCAGGGGTATCCCAATACAATGGGTTCGTTGGGTATGTCCATGAGGAAGAATGAACAGTGTTCATGATGATTACCCAGAGATAGGAGATGCAAAGGTTCCGTGAGTTTGTCAAGGCAACCCTTACCTAGGGGTCGTCCATCTAGAGCAGTAACCAACCGTGACGAGGCGCAGGTGCGATGAGGTATATGAAGTAGAATAAAAATCCAAAGACATGATCCGCTGTTGTCATGATTTCATTTTCAAGATAGAATGTTAAAAACAATGAACAAAATCATTTAAAACAATGGACACACGATACAGGATTATGGCTGCCGGTGCCAGGGTCTGGAATATAGCTCATTGTATGAAACATGTCAAATATAAGCATAGGCTAGGCTACTCTGGCCATGTTAAAGGTTGGGTTTCTGTCATATTATGCCTAATGGGCTAGTTTAGGCTAACTAACATTTTTCACATGTTTTTCACATCCATAGGTGGAAATCCCCGGGGGACGGAAGGACGGGGGACCATTTTCCCCTCTTCGGGAGGGTTGTAAATACTGTAAGATCAAAATCTTGTTCCTGAACTTAATTTTCTACCACTATAATTTAGAATGTTTAATTTGGTTCCCTCCAATTTATATTACTAGTTTTCTCTCCTGTTAGAGGTTGCTCTGTTGTTTCCTCTCTGTCTATCCTTGGTTAGTGTTCTGGTTCTACTCTACATAGTTATGACTTGTGTAGGATAAGCTATCGTGAAGAACAGCGCACACTCTGAGAATGTACTCTGACACACATCTCTATGTATAAATATCTCTAGATTTTCTGTAGTAAAGTCAGATGGAGTTTAACACAACCCTCAGTTTGCTCATTCTCCATGTCACACAGAGGAGGAGGGAGAGACGGTTTCTGAGTCTGATAGACCCTGTTTACATTCGGTATTAAAATGCGTCTTGGGCAATCTGATCACAACAGGACATAGCTAAATACAAGTGTAAACGACCTCCAAGACTCATTCAAGACGCATACGCTAACACAATGCGTTTTTCAAGTTTCGAAATATTTCCCCCCCTCACAGTGGTTTGGTCCACTGTCTGCTCTCCCTGATATCACCCAGTACGCAAATCTTTTCACTTAAAATAGCAGATGTGTAAAACAAGATTATTTACTTATATCACACTCAGTAGATTGAGTAGAATGTGTGTGTGTGTGTGTGTGTGTGTGTGTGTGTGTGTGTGCGTGTGTGTGTATGTATTTTGCCAGCCAGCCAAAATGGCAGAGAAAATGAAAAGGGATATAAGATCATTTTTCAGTGCACCAAAATGCCAAGTAGGTTAATAAAATCCCAGCACTATCAAAGGAATATTTTATTTGATTAAGTTGGTTTATTGAAGTACTAAGAAATTTACTTATTTTGAGCATTATATTCTTCTAAAGCTGCTGAAGCAGACTCAGATTAGCCCAGTAATGCATATGACTTAATAATGCACTTAAAACATTTGATCATGCTAATCCTTATTACCAATCAGTTATCTGGTAGCCGACATATAACGCTGATAAGGATTTCCTATATATTCATTTAATACTTGTATTAACAGTACTTTTGGTAGCATCTTTTGTGCCCCTCCAAGAAATTGCTCTTGGGAAATATTTCTGTTTATTGCTCCTCTCAAGAGTGAAATGAAATTTCTGACCCTGTTCACATCATTAATTAAAAAAAACAAACAAACAAACAAAAAAAAACAGCACATGAAGGGGATGGTATCAATAACAGTGTCCAATATTTCAAAACCAAATTTAGTTAACGAGTGTATTTAATGCTAATAAAATTAAATAACCTTAAATTACATGCTTCATACCCATAATGTTGTACTGCTCTCTAACAGACATAGGCATTCAGTGAGACACTCATATAAAAGCTCCACATAGCTTGCTGTAGCCTAAACTATAAATTCATTGCTATTAACGCTAATTTAACATCGACTTTCTCTCAGAAAACAAGCTGCACTGCACACACACTGTAGGGATGGTTAGTGCAGTACTTTTTGCTCTGTGCTCTTTTCACCCAGAGTGAAATGTTTAGGTTTAAAATTACTCTTACTCTTGGCATATGCGTGATGTGAGGTATATTTTTCAGAATTTTTATTTTTCAGAATTTCAGCACCAATAAAAATACATGTTTCTTGCAAGTAGAAATAGTCCTCCTGTATGTAATGTGTGATTACATTTACTGGCTGCAAAGTGTGTTCTTTAGGGGGCTGCATGCAGCGGCATGCACTTTCCCCACATAGGGAAGAAGTGAAAAAAGACGCTCGCACGCAGAAAAAAAATGCTATGTGGACACACATCATTGAGCTTTGCCATTTTTGTGCGGCTGTTGAAAAGTTGACGCTTCTTTTCATGCATCATATGGATATTAGTGGTAAAGTGTTTTCAAGATATTATTGTCATAGAAACTAATGCACTGCGTTTTTTTAAACAAAGTGCTCAGATGAACTCAGTGCTTTTTCTGCCAAAAAAAAAACACTATATGGACATGTGACAAAAGACGCTGGGTGTAGCACTTTTCTTTTCAAGGCCGCGTTATGTCAAGCACACACACACGCACGCACGCACACACACACACACATGCGTATCTTGCATTTACAGCAAGTTCCTGAAATGAACCTGACATTCCCACACACTTGGCCAAGTCTTGTGCAAGCAATCTTGCCCATGTGAATCAAAACAGGAGTTCACATTTTAGGTATTGTTTAATGTACTTTGCTCTCTTTGAACATTACCTGGCATTTTGTCTGGTTTTGCTTATGATTCTGGATTTGTCCTTGTCTGCTGGATTTCCTTGTGATTTACAAAAAACACCGTGCACTTGGATCCAGCTCTCTGCCTCAACTTGACGATTATTTTTATAAATAACTATTTTTTGTTGTTTACTAAGCCAGGTGATTTAAAGCCTCCATTGTTGTATTCATATATGACATTCAATGTCTTCTTGGCTATGATGAAACAAGCAACTAGTTTTATGGAAGCAAAAGCAACAGCAGTCAGAGTTCAATAGTGGTGTAATACAAAGCCTCTCTCTATCTCGTCTTGTTTAGTCTCACCTTTCTGCCATCCTACACCAGAAAACACTGGTTTATAATCCCTTAGTTAGAAATGGCAACACTGTCAGAATGATTTGATGATGAGTGTCTGATGGTTTGCCAACAACCTTGTGGGACTGTTTTTTTTTCTTCTTTTTCTTTTTTTAATCCCACTCATGTTAATGAATGTTGTCTTTGTTACTTTCATATATGCTTGCCCACATGACAATAAAAGCCTCCTGATTGTTAATCCCTTTTTTGTTGCTGTCCCATGGGACCCTGATGCACACAGCGAGATGCCATACGAACATTTCTGGCAAGCTTTAAAAAAAAAAAAGCCTGAATAATGCACCTCCTATTTGTAGTTTGGCCATCATGAATAATGTATGCAGATTCAGTTACATCCTTACTGCTGATGACAGTCTTGAGCCCCTTAAAATGGCCCCTGGTTTTTTAAAATAACCCCAAAGAGATAACGAGATACTAATTTCAGTCTGAAACCCCACTGGCTGTCCATAATGACTGAACATTTATCTTTGTTAATATGTTTAAAAGCCTCAACAGCATGTATATGCGAGGTTTACAAGCAGGTAAACTGGTTTTTACTGGCAAAACAGGAAAAGTCAGTTAACTGAAAAAGAATATAAAGTCGTGCTGGCAAAAGGATGAAAACTTTTAAAGATTAATAAATATACATCTCCTTTCCTCTTCATTAATATAATGTCATTTATATGTGGGTTTGATATAAATGAAGGATGTGTTCCTTTCAGAAGGTTTTTTATGTCAGTGAATGGTTTGTTTTGCTGGCTGGCACGTTTCATCATGGAGTGCAACTTGCCAAACCAATTTAAATAATGTTTGGACTCATTGAAGTGCTGTCATTTCAGTTCTTCTGTTGCTGTAGTGGTGAACAGGTTATCTACTATTCCCTTTCAATGGGGGAAGTCATGGCCTAAAGGTTAGAGAAGCAGGTTTGAGACTGAACGTTGCTGGTTCGTCTCCCTGAGAAAGAATTCATACCTTTGTTCAAGGTATGCCATAATAATGTAGTTTGATTTAACTTTGTAAAAAAATGAATCGCCATAGTTTACAATATCGTGAATGCTTCACTTCTTCTGATAGATTCCATGCAAGATTTGCATGACTAATAGTAAATCAAATGTTGGCTTGTGGTCAAGTTGTTGTGATGTTGGTCCGACATCAAGTAAAATACCAGGTACCAGAATGGATAGGCCTATATGATTTATATGTAATTTATCGATGATTGTCTATATAGAGCTTTTTTCTGGCAGAAAAGCACTGGCATCAGTTTTGTTCCAATAACAGCTTGAAAACATAACCATCCTATGATTGGTTACCTGAAAAGGAGCAACAGTGATGGCACCAGTGCCTTTCGGAAAAGTTCAGTAACCTAATTTTTAACTACAAGTGGCTGCAAGTGAGTGCTCTAAAAAAAGAGGCTGGGCACAGTGCTTTTCCCTAGGCAGGATTGGATGCGGATTGTAGTCGGTGAGTAAAGCTGCCAATTCCTCCATAATTGATATGGCCACTGTATGGCATGTTAGAGTGCCCATCCATCCATTATCTATACCGCTTTATCCGTCTGGGTCGCGGGGAGGCTGGAGCCAATCCCAGCATCTTCGGGCGAGAGGCGGGGTACACCCTGGGCAGGTCGCCAGTCCACCACAGGGCCAA
>JAQQZU010024567.1:0-11098 GCA_030068025.1 Parauchenoglanis punctatus | reverse complement strand
ATTTATACACTTTTGTGAAGCTGCTTTGTGACAATGTCTGTTGTTAAAAGCGCTATACAAATAAAATTGAATTGAATACAGAGCATCCCTGCGGTGGCCTTAGTGCTCCCCAACCCAAGCCAGGAAGTGCGCCATCACCTAACAAAGATGACAGCAGATGATGACGTAGAATGACGTAGATGGGCACACGGCCCATCGAGAGATGGTGGCCCTTAGGTGAGTGGCCTCAGCTCATAGCTCCACACCTCAGCGGAGAGGCGCAGAGAGCAAATCACGCTTTAACACAACAAGAGGCCACTAATTATGCTACAGTAAAAGCAGGAAGTCCTCACCCGGTGCAGACTGTCCTCCACCCGGTTCGATTGTTCTTCCATTGCTGGTCCTACCACCTGGAACCTTGAACCCATGTGGAAAAACTCTTCCATATCACCCGACGACGGCTGCAGCTGTTACCCTGATCATAGGTCACAACTAGCCTTGGCTCCAGGACATCCTGAGGGAGAAGAAGCTGAACCCAGAGGAGAAATGGCAGAGATGGAAACGTCCTCCCTGCCGGTCCAGACCAGTGTCTTCCGCCACCTTTCTCGATGAGAACGACAATGGTGAATCCACCTTCCATACTAAACCTCTTGTGTGTGTCAGCCAACAGGTAGCCTGGGAGGGAAACTTTGGAAAGGAGCAGAAGGAGGATGACAGGCACTGTTGGAGCAGCACTGTTGGAGCCAGGTGATACAGGTTGATACAGAGAGCCCAACCCCCAACCAACACCTTGCCCACAGTTACTTCCATGTGAAGGGTGTGCTCCTGTATTTCCACTGTCAGCGATGTGGAGAGCCGTGTGACCTCCTGGTGGTTCTCAAGACCAAGACTCAAGCTGTGATGCACCTGGGTCACACCCACCAACTTGGCAGACATCTGGGGCCCCACAACACCTTGGAGAAAGTTCCACTGGCCGGGGATGGTGGCAGAGATCCAGTGCTTCTGCCAGCAGTGCAACGTCTGCCAGTGGACATCCCCCTACAACCCGGCCTCTGCCCCATTGATACCACTCCCTATTATCGGCGTTCCATTCGAGCGGGTGGGTATGGATCTGGTAGGGACGTTGCCAACATCGCCAAGGAGCTAGTGCAGCTATTCAGCTGAGTTGGGATCCCCAAGGACATCCTCATGGATCAAGGTACACTGTTCGTCTCCCGGCTCATGAAAGATCTGTGCCAGCTTCTGGACATACACCATCTATACACCTCCATGCAGCACTCACAAACTGATGGCCTCGTAGAGCAGCTTAACCAAACTGTGAAGTGCCTGCTACTAAGGGTCATTGACACGGAAGGGAGAAACTGGGACATACTCCTCCCTTATGTGCTGTTTGCAATCCACAAGACACCACAGGCCTTTGCTCTGTGATCGACTACATTCAGGACATGCAAGAATGCATCACCCAGGTGGGACCCCTTGGTGAAGGAACATATGGAGAAGGCCCAGCGAGAACAGCAAGCCTACCATCATCAAGCCCAACCCAGGAAGTTCCAGCCAGGGGAGAAGGTCCTACTCCTTGTCCCCACCACCCCTTGCAAGTTCCTGGCACACTGGCAAGGCCCCTACACAGTGGTAGAGCAAGTAGGCACAGTCAATTATCACCTCCAGAAGCCAAGTAAGTGTATTGAAACACAAACTTACCACATAAACCTTCTAAAGTGTTGGATAGAGTCTGCCCCTGCTCTCCTGTCAGTGTTGTTTGTGTTTAAGATGCTGGGGAGATGATCGCCAAGGGTCCTAACCTCATGTTGGTGCAACGACAGGTGCTAACTGAGCTGGAGTCACAGTACCGGGACATGTTCTCCAGAGAGCCCAGGTGGACCAACATCATACACCACCACATCAGGATCCCTCCGGGAGTAACAGTAAGTCAACTAACCCTACCATATGCCGGAGGCCCATTGTCAGGCTATCAAAGACAAAGAAGTGGCACAAATGCTCAAGAATGGCATCATCAAGGAGTCCACCAGCCCCTGGTCCAGCCCCCACAGTCATGGTACCCAAGCCCGATAGAACCTTCTGACTGTGCAATGACATCCGCAAACTCAACGAGATCTCGGAGTTTGATGGTTACCCGATGCCATGGGTGGATGAGCTCATTGAGGGCCTGGGAAGGGCCCAATTCATATCTATGCTGGATCTCACCAAGGGCTACTGGCAGGTCCCCTTATCCCCAACGTCCAAGAAGAAGACAGCTTTCACTATCTACCACTTGCGACGAGTCCTCAATGAGCTGCAGAGGGTCGGGCTTACAGCTAACCCATGAAAATGCCAGTTTGGACTGACGGAGGCCCTGTAACTGGGCTACAGCATCGGCAGGGGCCTCCTAAAGCCCGAAGAAAACAAGATCGAGGCTGTACACCACTTCCCGTGTCCCACCATGAAGAAACAGGTACGTGCCTTCTTGGGGTTGGCAGGGTGTTACCATCGATTTGTGCCTAACTTTGCCTCATCAGCCACCCCCTTCTCAGACCTCACCAGGAAAGGGGAACCTGAACCGTCCATTGGAATCCAGCAGTGGAGACAATGTTCCATGCTCTGAAGACCGCGTTGACAAACGAACCAGTATTCCACAACCCGGACTTCGAAAGACCATCCCTAGTGCAGACAGATGCTTTGGAGACAGGCATCGGCACCATTCTTTCCCAGGACTTTGACGGAGAAGAGCACCCCATTGTCTACATCAGCCAGAAGCTCAACCTGACTGAGCAGCACTATGCCACCATCAAGAGAGAAGCCCTGGCCATCAAGTGGGCTGTGATGGAGTTATGATATTATCTGACAAGATGCTCCTTCACCCTAGTCACTGACCATGCCCCGCTCCAATGGCTGGCTCAGAACCATGTCATGAACAGTAAGATCGCTTGCTGGTTTTTGGCATTGCAGGGCTTCTCTTTCAGGGTTCTGCACTGGTCCGGGGTGAAGCACAGCAGTGGGGATGCTCTCTCCGACCACCACTACTCCGAGGACTCGGAGCTAAGGGGTGGCACTGTGACGCCTGTGGCTATGCAGCCTTCCCTTCTGCCGGAAGCTAGCGCTCCGCCCCTTGGAGCAAGTGTTGCAGCGAAGGCGCGTCAGGACATTCACTGCTGCCGCAACATTCCAAGACAGGCAGGACTCGCAGATGGGGAAGGAATGCAAAGGCGGAGCTGCGAAACCCGGCACAGCTGGAGACAAATAATCATATAGCCTCCAGCATAAGATGGCGAGGGATAAAAGGCGAGACACAGCACAGGCTGGGTGACTAGGTGTTGGAGGACAGAGAAAGGCTCGCTGTCCTGCTTCTGATTCGTGGGATTGGATTTTCTTCCCCTCTCACATGGAGCACCCACACGGACTCACTTCTCACCTTACTCAACACTATGTTTTGGTTTTGGTTTCACTTGTAAATAAAAATTCACCTGGTTCTAGCACTTTGGTCTCTCGCGCTGTGTGTTGTCCCTGTTTCCCTGCTCACAACAGCTTAAGGTGGCTTATATTATATTTAGTATTAAGAGTAGAACCTTCTTGATTTTTTTTTGTCTGCTGTTTGTTTTAAAGTATCCAATGTCATGTCTTTGGCCTGGACAAAATCTGAGTATGCAGACTTCCCAGGAAGAATGATAGTTGAAAGCTAAAATTTCAAACAATTATGAGTGGAAAGACATCTAAATGCAATTGTATTTTAAGATATTATTGGCATTTTACAGTGAAATGTCAAAGTTAAAATGAAAAGATGTGTGCAATTAAAAATCCCAAAGGACTCACTGCCATGTTAGCGGGGAACCTCTCAAGGGAACACTTCCTCCAGGCCATGCATTAAAAGTAACGGAGAGTGTTTCATGGTTGTGTGCACCTTCAATCTCAAGGAGAACAGTCTGGCATCCAGAAAGGTATCCCAGTCATTCTGTTGATCATTGAACATTTTCTTAAAAGTTCTATAATAGAAATATCATTAGAATTACACTTTAATAAAATGTAATTTCCTAGGCAAAATTACAATTTTAAACGTTATCCTTTTATGTTATCATTGGTATTTTCATCAAGGCCATTAGTTTGGGGAAGATAGGCTGCTGTTACACTGCAGAATAATCACAGAAGCTCCCATAAGTGGTTGTACTATATGTACTTACTGCATTTACAAATTCTTTTCCCTGGTCTGAGAGGATTCTTTTCAGGCACCCATGTTGGTATATAATTGAATATAACCATCTTGCAACTACTGATGCTGTTTTTGTTTTTAAGGGGAAGACCTCAACCCAATTAGAAAAGTAGTCTGTGGCGGTTAAAACGTACTGGAACCCATCTACAATCTTTGGGATATATCCTGTTAAGTTGATTCCAATAAGCTCACAGAAATCACACACCTATTAATAAAAATATAATTTTTAACATATACCATACTTCAATGTACACTTGTTACTTTCACAATAGCCAAATAAGCCTTAAAAGACCTAGTTTGTTTTATAGCAAAACACTGTCATGGTGTATCACCTATACAATGCACAACAAATAAGGAGCTACCACAGATGTTCACTGATTTCAAGTTACTACCACTTCAACATTTACATACATATATAATGACTGAGACACAGACTTGGAATGATTAATTGCAGAATGCCTTATTTATAGGTAGATTTAAGGATGAAACCAAGGGCTTGAAATTTACCCTAATGCATTCTAGGGTCTGAAAAGCAGTCAAAGGTATACCAATCTTTTGCCACTTGCTCAATTCCAAGATCTGTAAAATATTCATAGTTAATATTAGCATAGATTACATCATTATTTAAAAATTTACAATATCTACAATAACACATAATAAATTTTCAATGTCAACACAAATGCCAAACAAGTAAAATCTTGAATATATGGCCTATCTTGTTTTCTAATGCCTTGTTTTCTTAATGCCCTCCAATTGGGGACGAATGAACTTTATTAAATAAACTTCCTCTCTGGATTTTACCACTCTTCTCTTCCAAACCCAGAGCTCACCACCTATATGGAGATTTAAACATTTTTAATAAATACAAGTGTAACAGATGAGACTTATTTCCTACTGTATATTACTAACCTTTCAGTAGGAACTTGGAAGCAAATCTCCTCATATTTTGTTTTTGTGTCTTACTATACCCAGCAAGGGAATGTTCATGAAGGGAAAACTCAAGCATTTTCTCCCACCATTTTACCATTGCTCTACAAATAGACAAAATTTAAAAAGCAAAATTAGGACTGTTTTTTTTCTGGTGAGTATGTTGGTTTTTTTAATTACCGTTAGACTATCTCCTATGATTAGAAGATCAAAGATTGTGCCTCATAGCATTACATTAACAGCACTAGCCTGACAAGATAATTAAAGCCATTTTGCCTATGATTTGATGGTTAATTTAGGCTAGATTGTCACAGTACCTTGGTTTTGTTTGTGGTATTTATTAATGACTAAACATATATCATTAAATATAACTTTTTTCCACAAGTAAAGTTAATACAATTTCACTTCTTTTTTCATAATGCCAGGATACATAAACTTCATTCTCAAAACATGTTGTAGCCTACTCCTTTAATATGAACCTGTTTTTCCACATTGTATACAAAATTTTGAATGGGTTTATAATGGAAAAATATGTTCCCACATTTATAGAATTCATAAGTATGCATAAGTGCATACGTATGCAAACAATTTCACAAAAATCACCTAGATTTGTTTAATGCAAATAATAAACACAAATATCAGTAAAATATGAGTATAGTGAAAAGTACACACTTATTGAGAGACTGCCAAATGCAAGAGCATCAAAAACTTTCTGAAATTGCAGTGAAGTGATGCAGTGAGTACACGAGCACTTCCTTCTGGCTTCATGCTGCCACTTGCAAAAATGTGAAGGCACTTTCTAGAGGTTTTGTCTGTTCTGCAATAATGTAGAAACATGGCGGTGCAACATGGTGACCTCCATTGGAAATGGACTCGCACCTTATAGAGATTTAAAGGGCTCATTCTAAGCTTATGAAAAAACATCAATTCATAGCTACAGGTAATTATACACTAATGAAAACATTCTTAAGAATACTATATTAAATTAAATATTATATTAAAATAGAGCCCGCTACATAGTCCTACATATCCTACATATTGGACCTTTAAATAGATGTGCCAAAACAGGTGCAGTAGTACTTTGACTAGTTTGCACACTCAGATTAATTCTTCTGAAAGCATGCAATCATAAAAAAAAACCTTTTCTGGAAGGTGTATGATGGCTTTAAAGTACACAGTGACTTTTAATGAGGGAGATTGGAATAGAGTCAAGGCAACAATGACAATGAGAACAAAAGGGTCTTCTTTTTTATTTTCCCCTGTTATTTATGTTCACAAAATATTATGTTTGTTTATGGTTAATTGGTATTAAGGCTGCTAGAATAATTAGTGTTTTCCTTACTTCAGCATTGGCTGTGCACGCTTTTTTGTTTAGACACAGCAGTGGTTTTTCTGTGCTCACTGTCCAACACTATGGAAAGAGAGTAAATTTAGTGAACAATGAACAAATTCAACAAAAGAGGATAGAAGGGCAAACTCCAGGCTTGTTGCTCTGTAGATGATAATGTGTCAAAAATCCTGTTTGGCCATTTAGACTCACATGACCGTGTAGAATTACCAATGTCTCTTTGAAAGGTTTTGAATTTTTTTTTAAATCATATCTGACAAAGCCATTTGGTATCTGGTCCTAATTAGCAGGACAATTGGCCAACTCTGATTGGATGAACTGAGAGCATTCCTGTTCTGGGTCAATGGTGACCGGAGACATGACAGGATGCGATTCGAATAATGATGATGTATTGCATGGATCTGATCCTTAGGACTGGCTGAGGCTGCCTGATCACAGATACTACATGCATGGGAGGTAAACAATGTTAGTGTTAGAATGTTAGTGTTCTGGTTGATACTTTAAAGACAAACAATGATTTATCTTTTCTATATAAAAAGTAATAGTAATAACAATTCCTTTTAGATGCCAACAGAGGTGAAATGCCTATGATAAAATAGCTTTTAACCCCAATACTTAAAACCTCCTATGCAAAAAAGAAGCTACAAGATTTACTGTGTCTTAAATGTTGTCCATAGATTTTTGTCTGGGAAATATCCCTCATTTCTTTGTAGTAAATAAGGTGTCAGAGTAAATGCACTTGGATTTTAAGTATATAAAAAACAGTTTTCATTCTCATGTATATGGCTCTCACTTCTGTCTTTAATTTACATTTAAATGTTACTAATATAATATTCCCTGTTTAAACACTCCATCTCTCATTATCTAACACAACACACTTTCAAATGGATCCCCATGCATAATACATTTATGACCCAATATCCTTCAAATTGGCTTGCACCATTGTCTGTAAAAAAAACATGGACGGCTCCATTGCCTCCCATTCTACAGAAACGAAGCCAAAATACCTCCATCACGTTGTCAAGTTTAGAGCTAGAATCTGTGCATTAGAGACAGGTCAGGTCCACCCACTCATTTGGTATGTCTGCCCTTAGGACCCACCACCTACTCTCCATATCTGAGTGTCTTCATTGTGGAAATCATTTCTTACATCTATTCAGATAGCTTACATAGTTTCAGCTGGAAATATTTCATTAATATAGATGACAGATGCATCTAGGGAGGATATTTATCACATGGACATGAACTGGAAAATTGCTGACACTGATGTGCATGAGACTCCCTTTGAGGTCAGACTTGGTTTCACACGTAACATTATAATCTCACACATACACCACTATACTCTTACACATACACTACTATACCCTCTGATGTCATACTTTCATACTTTCTTTTATTCACAATCATACTCTCATTCATGGATTAATATATTCTGTCACACACATTACTATACCCGCTTACATCTATAATGAAACTTTCTTATAATTACTATCATAGTCTCAAACACACAGCATTGTTCTCTCTTGCTCAGAGAACTATATTTATACACATACTGTACATAAGAAGACGAAAGTAAAAAAAGAAAAATAACATGCAAGAAAAAGAAAGGAAGACAAGAAAGAAATAATAAAAGGAATCATGTTTGAAAACGCAAATTTTGAAAAATTGAGGATCATATTATTTTCATGGAAAAAAGCAAGCATTTTTTAAATGTATTTGCTGTGCTTGATAGCAATAATGAACTTTATCAGTGCATTTGGCTTCATATGTAATTCCTAGAATCAAAAAGTTATTTAAATTAAAAAGGAGTTGTCCTTGACAGGAAGAATAGAGCATAATACAGTGCACATCTATTTGTTTGCAGAAAAACATGTTATCAATAAAAACACTTTCTTTTTTTACACTATGTTGCCGTATATAAGACTATCCCTGCATTTTATGTGACACATTAAGTTTAAATGTGTAATCACTCATTTAAAAATTTGTATAATTAATCATTAAAAAAAATTATATTTCTAGAAGTTCTTTTTATATATATTTTTAATTTTTAGACAGCCACTTACTCACTCCATTAATATAAGTTGAATAAAAGAAAAAATCTCAAATGAGCAGTGAATGTCCAAATAAAATTTGTGTCTGGGAAGGCGTGCCATGTCTGTGAAATTGAGCTTCTTCATCAAAAATAAACAATCCAGAATTGAGAATTTAGTACTATGCTGTGTGGGGAAGAGTGTATGATGAGATGAGAGTATGATAGTTAATAAAAGAAAGTACAATTGTGCATGTAAGAGGGTAAAATTTGTGAAGGAGGAATCTGAGTATGAGTTTTGATAGTGAATAAAAGAAAGCATAATTGTGTATGTAAGTATAGTAGTAGTGTTTGTGTAAGAGTATAGTGGTATAAGTATGAGATTATGGTTGTGTTATGTGTGAAACCAAATATAAATAATCTCTCAAGGGGCCTCTCATAGGCAGTGCAATGTGAGTTAATAGCTAATAGTTAATAGCTATTGGTAGAGTATGTGTTCATCGACAAACAAATGGCTTTTGCACAAATTTCGATAGCTGGCTGGCTAGACATCATTCATACTGAAGTAATAAAGCTATCAAGTTGGCTATGTGGCTAGGTAGCTAGCATGATTAAACTAGCCTATACCTATTAATTTTTCTATTAACTTGTCTATTTCATATTATATTTCCTCTCTTTGCTTAAACCTCTCCTGATGCTTTAATGTTTTAATAAAAATGGCTAACAGTTTGTATATATCTCCAGAAAAATTCAAATAAGTTTTTTTGTGGTGAAGTTAGTTGGATGTCTGCATCTGGTTACTTCTGGTCAAAGCTGCCAAGCACTTCATTCCCAAGTTTATCCACACCTTCTTACAGTATCGTAGAACAAGGTTTTAAATAACTAATTTCTGGAGAAAAACTTTTAAAAAATGTGTAGAAATCAGCATAGGGACAGCTTCAATTTAGATACTGTAGATGGAAAGACAGTTTAGACAAGGAAAATTACATGGAAACAGGCTATTCGGTCATTGAGACACATGAGGATGGGCATTGCAAAATTTTATTGCAGCCAGCCAGCAGGGGCGCTAGACCTGTGGTGGCGTCACTTTTAAGTGACGATACGCTTTATGACTCAGTCAATGGTTTGCACCAACAAACTTGCTTCTGCAAAAATCCATCTTTTTTCTACAAGTAGTCTTAAATTTTTACATTTACATTTTGCTCATTTGGCCAATACTTTCATGCAAAGCAACATTCATGTCATACAATTAAGTCTGGACACAAGTGAGGGATTAAGAGGACTTTGCTGAAGTGCAAACAGTGGCAGCTTGGAGGTGTTGTGATTTGTCTCATGATTTGTAAGGGAGGAAACAGGAGAATCTGGAAGAAACCCATGTGGACATAAAGAGAACATACATTGTGACTGCAATTATGCTCTAGCCTAAAGCAGCGTCATTTGTAAACAAAGCCTTCAGTCAACGTGAATCATAACAGTGTGCCGTTCTTTTGATGAATCTTTTGTAAGCGACTTTACATTGGAAGGATCCTCATGTCTTTAGCACAGGTTGTGTGTGTGTGCTTTGAATACAGATGATTTCTTATCCTTCTCTCTTCATTTTCTAATTTTCTTTGACTCTTCTTCATCCCCTGCTTTAACTCTGTTTGAAACCCTTCCTCTTCTTTATATAGTATCCAGAACACCATTATATGTTCATATATTGCTTAATCTCAACTTGGTGGTATTTGGTACAACTCCATGATGTACAAGTAAATTAGTGCTACATTTGATTTAGTAGATCTGAGTGTGTTAACTTTCTGATTATCATGGTCTGAACATCTCTGCTCTCTAAGTTCCTTGTGTTCCCCTAAATTCCCCTTTTCCTCCATTTCTACTGCTCCAACATCTGTCTCTCTCTTTTTGCTTGTTTCTGTGTATGTGTGTGTCAACACGGTGTGCATGGTATTCCATTTGTTCCCCCAGACTTCCTGATTCCTGACTTCCTGATGCACCAGACACCTGAATATAGAAATCCCATAATACAAATGAATGTACACATGTGTCGAATGTATTGGCAAGCCGTGGGCTCATCGAGACATAATCTTGGATAGCTGATTCATGAACTGATTGAACACGTAATATTGGATTGTACAAGTTATTGTAATTGTCTGCTTAATAAAATGCATATATCAGAGGACTTGATTGTATGACCTTAACATACATATCTCAATTCTAATAGCCCATATATCAGTTAAAATGTTTTGTTCAATTATTCAAGACTTGCATAAACCTGCAAATTTGATAACAGTTCATAATACACAACATCCAATTTTGATTCATCTTTCCCTAAATTCATGAACATAAATATTTCCTCTCCTGAAAATCATAATTCACTAAAATTAACCATTGATAGAAATCACATGTGGAAAACTTTTTCTTAAATGTCATAAATAATGCCATCCATGTACACTACCAGTCAAAAGTTTGGACACACCTTCTAATTAATTTTTTTTTCTTTATTTTAATTACTTTAAAAGAGACTGGATAATGATGGAGTTCTACTTGATGCAGTAAAACCAAAACTATATTTGTGCATACCCAGTAGGTACCTGTCACAATCAGCAAAAACTTTTCA
>JAQQZU010024566.1:0-11101 GCA_030068025.1 Parauchenoglanis punctatus | reverse complement strand
TGAATGTCAGTGATGGAGGGAAGAGAGACTCCGATGATCTCAGCTGTTCTCACTATACTCTGTAGTTTCTTTCGATCTGATACGGTACAGTTTCCATACCAGACAGGGATGCAGCTGCTCAGAATGCTTTCAATAGTCCCTCTGTAAAAGGTGGTGAGGATGGGTGGCGGGGTGGGCTTTCCTCAGCCTTTGTAGGAAGAGGAGACGCTGCTGGGCTTTCTTAATAATGGAGGTGGTGTTGAGGGACCAGGAGAAGTTCTCCGCCAGGTGAACACCAAGAAATTTGGTGCTCTTGATGATCTTTCCATCATTGCAACAGCATGGCTACTGTAGTTCATTAAATGTTCAAATCCATTAAAATTTTAACAACCCGTTATCTTGCTTACCTGCACATTTTGAGTAGCTACAGAACAATGTGAGCACCATTGTGTCATTTTGAATCTGCACATGCCATGCTGATGCTATTGATGGTTTTGCTTTTCCCCAAAAGCCAAAAAAAAGCAAAAGACACTGGTAGTGGTACTTAGTACATGTTCCTGGAATGGGGTTTAACTCCCTACGGTGTCTTTGCTTCTAACAGTGGCTTTTTATTATTAATTACAATTTACCATTTTGCACCTAAACCACAAAATATACCTAACTCGCTTCCTGAGGTATTGGCAAGCAAATACAAATATTGCTGTTAAATTAATGTTCGTGTGTGTCTTTAAACAAAATTGGAATCACTGCCATTACTGTAAATACTACTACACTACAAGGAAAAGGAGAACTTTTTGACATGTAAATATGCATCCACTAACGCTATAATTTATAATATAATATAATTCTCATATTCTAAACAGCGTGAACATGTAATGAACTGTCTCAGCCCTCTTGTGTGCTGCATCACACTACATTAATTACACCACTTAACAAACCATTAGGTTCTCTACCATGCTTACATCACACAGACTCAATTCTGTATCATGTGATATATATAGACGATCCAGAAAAAAAAATTTCAAAAGTGTAAATAAATGTGTAATGTTTAAAAAGATCTGAGGGGAATAAATGAATCATGGAAAATAAAAGTGAAAATGAAATGTGTAATATTCAGTGAAAATTAATCATGTCTAAAAAATATTTTTTTTAAAGATCATGTGTTACACAAAATAAATTGTGTAAAGCAGTGAAAATAAATGACTGTATGTGTACACTCCTGGGCAAAAAAAATGAGGTAAACCCAATATTTCAAAACATTAAGCTTTTAATGGTCTCAACAAAAATCACTGGGCAGAAAATGATAACACTCCATGCTCGTTGCTGAAACTGGAAAAACTGGAAACAGGGAAGTTCACTTACATAGTTTTCTGGTACGCAAGGAGAAATCATGAGGAGATTAAAATGTTTAAATGATATAAAACTGAAACTAACTTGTCTGGGGGGGGGTCAAAATTTTCCAAAATACCTTCTGTTTAAAGACTTTAACACTGAGTGAAACAACATGGACTCTTCTTTCTATAAAATGCCGCCTGCAAGTTTACCCACAAGACCTCAACATTTAAAGGAAATCAAGGGAAAAGCTGTCCCACACCTATTTTCTTTATCTATTTATCTATATATCTATATCTATATCTAGATAGATAGATAGATAGATAGATAGATAGAATTTGATAAATGTGTGAAACATATCATTTGAATGTGCAAATTATTTACAAATTAAAAAATACATATATAATTATAATTATAATTGGCTAAGTATTCACCCTCTAAATTGAAAAAGTTAAAATGACTGTTTAAATCCATCAGAAGTGAGTTTTAGTTTAATTGAGTCGACCTGTGCATCATTAAAGCATCATGTGATCGCAATATGAATTCATATGTTCCTGGAAGAACCCAGAGTTTGTTAGAGACCATACATTATATGACACTCGTAATGATGGAGTTCGGGTGTTTCAGGCACACCCATTGCTAAAAATAAAATAAAATAAAATAAAAAGTTGCATAAAATAAAACACAATCTCCAAACACAAACAATAGAAGTAGAATGGATCATAATGAGGCTCTTTACTGAAGTGACTTTAAACCCGACACTGTCATAGGATGTCACATTCATTCCATATTTTCACAGCAACAGCTCAGCCACAAATCGGTAGACCATGCAAACTCACTGACTATATGGGCTTCTGAGTGCTGAAACGTGTAGCATCTCTGTTGTATCAGGCACTACAGAGTTCCACCCTGCCTCTAGAAGCAACGTCAGCATGAGGCCTGTGCATCCAGTGCATCATGAAGTGGGTTTCCATTCCATCACTATGTGTAATGCCAAATACGGGCAGGAGTGATGTAAAGTGCTGACACCGGACTCTTGAGCAGTGGAAATGTGTTCTCTGCAGTAATGTGTCACATGTCAATATCTGGCAGTCTGATGGATGAATCTGGGTTCGGTGGATGCCAGGAGAATGCTAGCTACAGGAGTGCAGGGTGCCAAGAGTGAAGTGTAGTAGAGGAGAGATAATGGTCTGGGGCTGTTTCTCAGGGTTTTGGGATCTCACTTCCAGTGAAGGGGAACGTTATTGCTGATGTTAATGTTGATATTAATGTTAATACTACATCATAAAAGGCATTTTACACAATTGTTATTTCCAAGATTATGGCAACAGTTTAAGGAAAAACCTTTCCTGCTCCAGAATGGCAATGCCTCTGTGCACAAAACGAGCTCCATAAAGACATGATTTGATGAGTGTGGTGTGGAGGAACTTGAATATCCTGCGCAGAGCCCTGACCTCAACCCAACCGAACACCTCGGGGATGAACGCTGGAACTGATATTTCAATGCTGATCTTCCAATGCTGGCACATTGAATGCAAATGATTTTTTGATTGTTAATACTTATGCAGTTTAATGTGTGACACTGTACATCTATATCTATATCTATTTCTGCACCATTTCACATATTTACACTGCACATATTTATCACTGTATGTCCCAATTTATTGTGCATTCTATTTATCAACCTAATCTACTCTTTAATAATAATACACTGCTCAGAAACCTTATTTGTGCAAAGATGCTTTTAATGGGATTTTAGATCAGAATACAGTGGTTTATTCTTTGGATGGGAATTTCTGGTATAAAAGGCTCTAATGGATCAAATAACTGTGATATTCCATATTTTCTTTGTGTACCTAATATTTGAATATTTCTTTAGTGATGCATGTCTACTTATTTTATCTCATGTTGTCCAGGGATGCCATGTTTGTGTAATAAAATCCCGAAAATATTACTTCTACGCCGCTTTTAATGTCCACAGTCTTCACTCTAATTGTAAAAGGTACAATAAATATTTACAGTAGCGTCACACAATTTTTATTTAGTCATAGTAATCAGTCATAGAAATCAGTAGAAAAACACACCAAAACCGTTTCAGCGTTAAAAACGTGGACCTGGCAACGTTTCCAAGTTGGTAACGAATCAAAGTACCGTATGGGTTGCTCTGACTTCTGTTTACGGACGTGCTCACGTACAGACGTAACCGCGTAGGTCAGAGACACACTCCGATTGGCTGGTGTTAGTGCAACGTCACCACGCAGCGTTGCCAAACAATGGGCAGGAAAAAAGCCACGTTGACCAGCTAGGCTGAAGTCTAAGGGTTTTTTTGTCGTAGTGAAAAGACTTTCTCCAAATACGAAGGTGTTTTTTTTATTTTGACATTTTTTGTTTGAGATTCGTCATGTCATCGCCGCCGAAAGAGAAAAACGAAACCCGAGCTGGACATCCCCCTGCTGGTATTAAACCCAATGTTGTTTTTCTTATGCAAATCGTGTAGCCGTGCATTAGGCCAGTTAATCATAGTTTCACGTTTAAGGGACATTTATACAAAAATATAAAGGGATAATGCAGTAATGTAACAGTTGGAAAGTTCTTGTGTTGTATCCAGTATGTGCAGTGTGTGTTTGATTTATTCTAAGTTTATATTTGTTAAAAGTGAAAATAGCAGTGCAGTGTGTGAGCTTGTGTAGTATAGAGTACTCAAGAAGCAGGTAACAGAAAGGCCTAGGTGCAAAGACTACCGAGAAACCAAAACATCACAATGGGATATTTTGCATCCAAATCTGATCACTTTACAGTCACTAAAAACTTACAAGCCATTTCTGAGATCATTACTCAGTTCTGTTCAGTCCGTGTTCGAGTCCGTTATTACTGAGTCAGTGAATCAGTGTTTGACTCCTGAATCCTGAGTCAGTGAATCCCGAGTCAATGTTTAACTCTGTGGATCCTGAGTCAGTGTTTAACTCTGCGAATCCTGAATCAGTGTTTAACTCTGCGAATCCTGAATCAGTGTTTAACTCTGCGAATCCTGAATCAGTGTTTAACTCTGCGGATCCCGAGTCAGGGTTTAACTCTGCGGATCCCGAGTCAGGGTTTAACTCTGCGGATCCCGAGTCAGGGTTTAACTCTGCGGATCCCGAGTCAGTGATGCACTCCGTGAGTCCCGAGTCAGTGATGCACACCGTGAGTCCCTAGTCAGTGGTTCACTCCGTGAGTCCAGGGTCAGTCGTTCACTCCGTGAGTCCCGGGTCAGTGTTTAACTCAGGGAATCCTGAATCAGTGTTTAGCTCAATGAGTCCCAAGTCAGTCCCGAGTCAGTGATACACTCTGAGTCCCGAGTCAGTGATGCACTCCGTGAGTCCCTAGTCAGTGGTTCACTCCGTGAGTCCCTAGTCAGTGGTTCACTCCGTGAGTCCCGGGTCAGTGGTTCACTCCGTGAGTCCCGGGTCAGTGGTTCACTCCGTGAGTCCCGGGTCAGTCGTTCACTCGGTGAGTCCCGGGTCAGTGTTTAACTCAGGGAATCCTGAATCAGTGTTTAGCTCAATGACTCATGAGTCAGTGTCCCACTCAATGAACCATAAATCATTAGGTCAGTTTTTAACTCCGTGAATCCTCAGCCAGTGTTTCACTCTGTGAATCTTGAGTCATAGGGTCAGTGTTTGAGTCTGTTACTCCTGAGTTAGTGAATCAGCGTTCGATAGTCATTAAGTCAATGATTAACTCGGTGAATCCTGAGTCATTGAGTCAGTGTTTGACCTAGCTAATCTTGAGTCAGTGAATCAGTGTTTGACTCAGAATGTTGAATCAAGCTGACATTCTTGTAACTGAATAAACCCCTTCATCTGTTTGACATCATACGCTGAAAAACATTTTTTAGCTCGACATAATTATCTCCTCTCAGCTGCATCGTGTTAAATGTTATCAATTCCAAGTTGTAAGTTTCTACTTTGAACAACAATGTGATATCAGGTTTAATAAAGTAATAATAATAATAGCATTAGCAATGTATATAAAAGTGTGAGTATTTGTTAATATCCTGTGTTCTTTGTAAATTCCCTGCACGACTGTGCATCTCATCTATATGTATATTACAGTATAAGTCTCAAAAGTATGAGTATTAAAGTATATTCAGTATTTGAAACATTGTAGTATTAGAAATGGAGATGAAACCACACAATTGTAACTAGCTTTTATGTCATTTGGGATCAGTGAAAGCAGGAGGGATGAGGATAGTCCAGAAACACCAGTCTGACTCCACATCAGACAGGAAGGAAGACAAGGACAGTAAAGAGTTTGAGAGCTGCAGGTGAGCTGAATTTTTGTTTCCCTTCCTCAGAATCACTTCCTTGCCTTTAGTCTGTTCTCTTTCCAGCATGTGCCGTCTGTTCTCAGCACCATTACTGACCTGAAACGCTAACACCAGAAGGCTTTTGGATCAGATTTGACATATTTACTGATCCAGTATGTGATATTGAAGGAAGCCTGGTTTATACTTCAGAGCTGAAGCGAATCAGAGAGGGGGATTATGGGTAAGCGTGGTACAGCCACCTCACGTCTCAAAGTCAGGATGGTAGCTAAGAGGATATCAGTATATCAGTATTTGAAGATCTTATTTTGGAGTTCGTTTGCAGAATTATTAAAAATAGAGATGGTGCATTCCTAGCATTCATACAGATGTGTGGTTTCTGTTTGTTGGAACTGGTTTTACATGTCGCACAAACTCACTGCACCAGCATCTCATCCTACAGTTTACAGGAACGTGTGCATTTAATGAGAAAAGAACAAAACACCTTCCATCATACAATTATAGAAAAGTTCCCATCCTGAAGGCAGTAATTTTGCTACAGTAGCACGCAGTGTTTTATTCCTCTTACACCACAGCAATCTGCTTTCTGAAGTCATCCGAGCTCCGTGGTTTGATTCCGTATGTTTGACATATTTCTTTTTGAAACAGGAAGTCACCTTGACACCTTGTTTGACTGATTTCCACAGCAGCCAGCAGCATTCTAGATACGTCAAGCCACGCCCCCCGGCCGATCTAAACAACACCTGACCCCAGCTTAGTGAAGTAGCGGAGTATAGAGAACATCAAAGAGAGTTACTTTAATGAGCAATAAATAATTAACTAGAATATCTCCATAACTAATTTTGTATTTTTTGTAAATCTGCTCAATCACTGTACACGTCTCTGTGAATGAGCTTTTACCACAGGAACCAAAATGTATTACAAGGAGCGCATTAATATAAACCTGTGTTATAGGAAATGATTCAACACCTTCTGACCAATCAGATTTCAGAATTCAACTCTGATATTATATATATATTTGTTACATAATTGCTGAGGGAATCATGATCTCAATTTGAAGCCAGTAAAGATATGATTCGTGCTGTGTTAGTTACTCAGTCACAGGTGTGCAGTTCTCAGCAGGCTGAAGAAGGGGTGTGTGCGGGGGGGTGGAGGGGTCGATGCACAGGCTGGTTGGCTTTTTTCCCCCCACCCAAAAAAACCACTCCATCTGCTCATATTTGTCATTTTGCTCTCTAAGCTGCAGGACCGATAAGATAAGATTTCCACAGGCCTGCATAATGAACATTTCTCACCGCAGCAGCAGCTCGATAAACATTTCATTCGCTCTCGGGACGGTGTAATGGATGCTGATTTTATTGGTGAGAAAAAGTGGAAAGCGCATGTGGTTTAGCTTTGGGTGTGTTCTTGCTCTGTTTATCCAACTGCCCAAGTGACCACATCTTCCTTTTTTTACTTTTTCCTATCTGGCAAATGGTTAAGTTGGGTTTGTGTGTTTAATTTTTGTGCTTTGAGAAGGCAATGAGTCACATTTCGCTATTTAGATCGGTCTTAGTGACGTCATCATCGACATTGTGTGCCAACTCTCTGTGTGTGTGTGTGCGCGCACCATTTTCCTCTTTTCCGTCAGCACTGAATTGAGTGTTGCGTTAGCTCACCTTCCCTCGCTGTTTGCCCTTCGGCCCAGCGCCTGATTGCTGATCTTCATCTCCTGTGGAGCGGCGCTTTCAGGTCAGGTCTTATCAGTTCCCTGAAGCTAGCTGCCCTCTCAGCCTGCTGGAGAGCCCTGATTACTCTATCACACTGAAAAGATACCGAGATGACCTTTACCTGCTCTTTACTGCGCTTTCCCAAGAACAGAGATTCATCTAGAACGAGGTTCGAAATGCCAAAATAGTGCCGAAAATGTTACAGCACTAGTGCCGTTATTGGTTTTGGCATCGTCTCAGATTACTGGCAAGCGGAATTTCCTGTGCGTTTTTTTTCCCATGTAGGCCCTTTGTGTTTGGGTGTGTAATTATAGTTCGGTGTTGGTTTAGGGCGTGTGTGTAGAATGTCTCTTGCACCAAATGAGTATAGTGATACTCAGTGGTTCAGCTTAAATCCATCCATAGTCATTTGGTTTGCTTCTGAAATGCTTAATGGAGGAAAACCTCGACACCAACAGCGCTAACAGAAATGTCTCTACCACCAGCGAGTCTCGCTCTTCATGTTACTGCTATGTAGGCTTCAAATCCCCTTCAAATATATCAAGGATAACCTGTTTCACACATTTGACCTTACCATGACTGTGACCCTCTGTTTCACTTTCCGTCAACACTTCATTATGTTTCCAAGTTGTTCGTCTGTCTGAGAGTCTCGTGAGTGAGGTATCTCAAGAACGAGTGGTTGGATGCTTGTAGGATTAAGTCAAGTCAAGTGGCTTTTATTGTCATTTCAACATGTGAAACAGGACAGCGTTTCTCTAAGACCAAGGTGCTACATATAAGACAACAGAAGTACAAAAGGTGCACGTGTGCAACAGAAGACAACATAAAGTTCATGTGTGCAAACATGGCAAAAACAACATAAAGTTAAAACAGTGCAGACATAACGAGACAGACAAAAACACTGCCACGAGACAGTGCAGACATCACGAGACAAGACAAGACAATACAGCGCTAATCCATGTACGTGGGTAGACATGAACACAGTTTGTTTCGGTGTCCATGTGCCGTCGGCGTCGCGCCAAGAACCAAATAGCACAAAAAAAGCACTATTTTGGATCCGGCGTGGCCGCTGCGTGCTACTGCCACGCCGCCATCTTGGACAGTCTCCCAATATGGGATGATCATTTTAACCAGCAGATGAGCTGAACTGGGTCAGGGACAAATGTCTGAAATAGTTTTTCTTTAGCAGATTCCTTCCTGTCTGAAATGTATTTTAGGGGGATTTCTGTAATACGAATTGGTAATAAAGACTAGACTTGGCAGCGAAGGTGTCACTGTCAACGCCATTGGTGTTTAAGTATTGGCACCCTGGCTTTATTTGCCTCGCCATTGCTTCAATAGAGCAAACCCGTCTCTGATGTTCTGTACTGCAGAGGCAAGCGACAGTGCAACGACATGGATTTGCATACTCAATTTCCGATCTCCAACTAGGACAAAACTACGAAAACACTCCCTCAGTTGTACTCTGAAGCTCGAAAGAAGCTAAACTCCGCTACTTTAGTACTATTGGCTGTAAATGAATCTACATTCAGACACAGAAGCTGCTTAAATCTGTAACTTGGATGGTAAATGCGATTAACGCATCACAAACATTATGGTGTTCTCTTGTTGCTAGTTCAGGAGCATTTGGTGCTCGGAGAAAACGAACAAAAGACGCGCTTTAAAGAAGGAGTTGACTTCACACTTACTTTTATAGTTCGTAAATCCTAACCCTGACTGGGCGATACGATGGTGCAATATGAATATCGTGATAAAAATAAAAATCATGGAATGGTTTAATAAATGCAAACTAAACTGAATAAATTCCTATAAAATATTTTTCAGATTTAGTATAAGAGTTTAGTTTTCGTAATATTAAATTTAAAGTATCATGTCGGTTTGTAATTAGATCTTGATATGTGTTGTGTAGTATAGAAGTGTTTTTAAGTATTGTGATATAATAGTTTTGTCATATCACGCAGCCCTACTTCCTGTTACTGGGTCGGAAAATTATAAAAGTGTTGTACGTTTTTTTTTTAGATATAGCATTTTACTTATTGAGTGATTTGTCTACTTGTGCTTATTGCAGGTAGATAAAACAAGTAACAAGATTGGGTGGTTTAGTAGTGCCTCTGCTCAAAAATGTGTCAAGTAAGGATGAACACAGCTGTGTCAGCTAGGAGGCTGGTATACGGTGTGTATTTTTCAGCGCAGATCATGCTAGGTTTTTGTTTTACTCCCAGGCAGCAAGCCAGGCTACACTTTATATCCTGGGCCACCTGAACACACACACATACAAACAGCATCTTCTGTCTCCTGAAAGAGCTGGTACCCAGTATGAGAACAGCAAGCAGGTGGAAAAATTGCGCATTTGTCGCAGCAAGTGGAGTGAGATGGCCTGGGGAGAACCTGCCACATGCAATCTGGCTTCTTCAGACAGACAGCAGGGTGAAGCTTAATCGCTCCAAAGCACTGATGTGATGTGCCACACTCCCGCTGAGCAGGAAACGCCCTCTCCCCCGGCACCTGAGGCGCTCCTGCGGGTCAGGCTCAAGAGGAACAACCGTTTAACCGAGAGTGATTTGTTCGACGCTTCGTGCTGAGCCAAAACTGCCAGATGTATTTAATCAGGTTTCAGGGGTCACTGACTTCTCTACAGACGTCGCTGTGAAGTACTGCAGAACGTTTCTCTGGTTAGCATGAATCTTAAAGCTAGCTGAGGGACGCTGAAGCTTGACGTCACATTCTGGTTTGTTTTTTTGTTTGTTTGTTTGTTTTTTTTTGCACAAAATTATGATCAAATAATATAGACATGTTCTTAAATGCTGTCTTAGTAAATCAATCAACCAGTCTATAACTAAATAAATACCTCTACTGAAAAATGAACATGATACAGGAACAGACCTTGGACTGTATTCAAAATGAACTTTATCTATCTCTCTGTCTGTCAGTCTATAGTCTATTGTTTATCTGTCATTTATCTATCTGTCTGTCCTTCCTTTGGTGTGTTTGTCTTTTGATTTGTCCATCAATCTGGCTGTCTGTCTGACTAGCTGTCTGTCTATCTTTATGTCTAAATGCAGAAACTGTGTTGAAGGATTCATTAACACAACCTCTCGCTAATTGTAGCAGTCAGAGGCGTGTTGATTTTTATTAAATGAATCATTTGAGCGCATCCTGCTCCGTGTGCGAGTTAAACAGTGAAGAGTGAACATGATGAGGCTTAGAGAAGAGGAACATTCACTGACAGTTTGATGATCGTTATTTTCATGCTAGTTTCCTCCCGGAGAGAGGAGGGAGCGCGAATAATCACGTGTCAGTTCTGTTGATATTTTGCACAGAATGTGAGTGTCTCCTGCTGCAGTAATGAGAAATAGTGTACAGGGTGTAGTGTGTAGGATGTATAGCGCTCTATAGAGTGTATAGAGTCTGTAGCGTGTGTAGTGTATAGTGTGTGTTTATATAGAGTGCAGTGTGTAGTGTTTTGTGTGTAATGTGTAGTGTCATGTGCAGTGTATATTGTACAGTGTATATAGGGTGCAATATGTAGTCTATAGTGTAATGTGTGTGTGTGTGGTGTACAAAGTATATAGTGTGGTGTGTATATAGTGTGCACTGTATAGTGTGTGCACTGTATAGTGTGTGGTGTGTGTGTGTGTGTGTGTGTGTGTGTGTGTGTGTGTGTGTGTGCAGTATATTCAATTCAATTATATTTTGAATAGCGCTTTTAACAACAGACATTGTCAAAAAAACAGCTTATATAAATTTTATTTATTAATTTAGTTATATTTATGAA
>JAQQZU010024565.1:0-11105 GCA_030068025.1 Parauchenoglanis punctatus | reverse complement strand
AGGTAAAACTTTAATGAAACAGGAGAACCCAGGGTAGCTACCCCATTTAATGCCAGGAGGGCAAAGGGGCGCTACATTAAGTATGAGAAACTATACACCCCACAGAGCCTTGACCTTAACCCGATTTAGCGCCGGATGAGCTCAGCTGCTCGCATAGTGTTTTCGATATCTTTTGCTCACAGCGCGGAAACGTGTACTTCCGCATTGTGGCGTGAACTACAATGGACTACATATCCCGTGAGCACATATTCCCAGCCCGGCCACATGACCAGTAATTGTACAGCGGTGTTTCCTATTCAGAGACTGGACCTTGACCTCAACCCTACTGAATACCATATAGTATTTGCCCCCATCTGATGAGTTTGTCACAAAGACTAGGGGGAACAGGGTTTCTTTTGGCTGGGCATTGTCGAGGAAGTTGATACTTCATGGTCTTGGCAAATTGATCAGTGTTATAATAATCTGTGTTATCCTCTTTTGTTTTTAATAGTTGCATGTGCACACATGCACCTCTCTCTCTCTCTCTCTCTCTCTCTCTCTCTTTTTCTCTCTCTCTCTCTCTCTGTGCCTGGCCTGAAACACTAGTGATCCTGACTCCTTGTGCCCTCCGGACCTGCCTAATCCATCCTGATAGCATGTCTGCTTGAAGCCTTTGTGACCTGTAAATCACTCACTGGTGCTGAAGGTGGCCCAGATGGATAGCTACAGATCACCATGGGCTTACTGTGGATGGCACCACACAGACACCCTAAAAATGGCTGTGGATGTTCTTTTTTGGACAGCCTTTTGCAAAGAAAAGTTTACACTGAAGTCTGCATCACTGAAAAAATGATAAGTTTGATACAAGAAACTTAAATGATGCTCATACTCAAGTTCCTTAAAACACTTTATAGTATACATTTATAGAAGTGGAATGGCTTATAATCACAGTGTCACGGATGAAGATTGGTTCCCTTTTAAGTCTTGTTCCTTTCAAGATTTTGGTTTCAAGAGGTTTGTTGTCACCCCAGGGAGTTTTTGCTTACCACCATCACCTCTGAGTTGCTCATTAAGTTTTCACTGTTAAAAGTGCAATACAAATTAAATAAAACTGAATTGAATTGTACCTCAACAAAGAAGAACTTTGGTAAGATGAGGTATTTGGTTTCAGGTTTATTACAAACCATGTGATGGTATGAAAAAGCTTGACATTTAGTATTTGTAGACCCCTGGGTATAGAAAACTTTTAAAGCATTTTAAATTTAAAGCATTATAATAAACAAGGTCATGATAACTAAACAAACCAGACAGAGCAGTACCCAGAGTTTAGGCTTAGTGATGTGACAAAAATGCTTATGGAGCATCACAGGGGTGAACAGTTTTTTTTATTATTATTATTTTTTTTTTTAATCCTATTTGCATAGTTATAACTTTTGTTATTTCTACCTAAGATATTTTGTACTAAACTTAGTTTGTTCTACTGTACAACAGGTGTTAAGCAAAACATTCCCTTCACTCAGGGTTAAGAATTAACCTACAATTTAAACCACAGACAGTTACTAAGGATGCTCTAAATGCCCAAATGTACGTAAAAACCCTACTCATGGATTTATTTATTAATTGCGCGCGCGCGCGTGTGTGTGTGTGTGTGTGTGTGTGTGTGTGTGTGTGTGTTTGTGTGTGTGTCTGTGTGTGTGTGTTCTATCATGTGAACAGGTGAAATGCAGAAACTATATGATGTTGTTCTCACCTGCTATCTCTCTTTATTTTTCATTAAATAGTAGCATGTTAAAGCAGCACTTAAGGTGTGGATTCATGATTTAGAGGACCTTCTGATTGTTACATAAAATTGTTATTAATGTTGTTTTTATCCCACACTCAGATGTAAAGTATGTCCTCCATTTTCAGTGCAATGTAATATGAGCCACATAACAATTTCCCCAAAGTTTATTATTTTACCTTTCTTTCTGTATATTAACATAATATAAGATATAATATAATGTACAATGGAGAATTACAAACATTAGCTTGAATAAATGGTAAATGAATCACTTTACAGTTACTATTTGCATAGGATTAATTGTTGCCCTGTATACATACTTCAGCTTTTATTCTGCATTCCTGCCCACTAATCAGTGTAGGAATACAAGACGGATGGTGAGTGGTAGTTAGTTTATGAGAGCTCATTCAGGCTGTTGTGACTAGTTGCATAACAAACTTTTTGTTCTACAAAGTAGGACACAAGCATGTTTGAAGTATCAAAGTGCTGATTCAGCTACTTTATTTCCCCATCTCCTTCTTTCTCTCTCAAAAGGTCTTCTGTTCAGGTTCATCATGCTTCAACCCATGAAAGTCCAAAACAACTCAGTGTCTCTGAAATGCAAACAAGAAAGGATGGACTTGGGTTTAGGCAAGGCATGGTGTTATGTTATGTTTTCCTCTAGTTGTCTTTAACCATCCCCCTCTCTGATTTTCTTTTTCCTCCTTCCTCAGAAATGAAAAGCAAACCAAAATTAGAATGAGAAGTGTAGAGGTCTCTGGTGCATGTGAGATTCTATGTAAATGTGCAAGAGGATTGAATAATTATGGCTTTTAGATCTTTTTCTGATGAGCTTGTGGTTGATCACTGCAAGTGCAGCACTTCTGACAATTCCACCACAATGAAGGGAGATAAAAGAAGAAGAAAAGAAAAACACAGAACACAGAATCTGTAGCTGACTGATCAAAGGAATGAAAGAAGTTCTTTTGCTCCCCTCTGTCTGAATCTATAAAAGCATCTCATAGTGGAGTAATAAATTAAGGATGAGTTAACAGAAGCCTTTTACACCAAACCTCTCCATGGGCCTGAATGACAGTTGATCATACAGGTGTGTTTTGGTAGAAAAAAAGGTCAATTCTTAACCCTGAGTGAAGGGAAGGTTTTGCTTAACATCTGTCAAGGAAAATGCTCAGATCTAAGCTGAAAGACACTGAAAAAAGTAGTAGGCGAACAGCTCAGATGAAAAAAAGATATTCCTTTTTTGTAAGCCCCAATGTCTTCGAGTATAAATATAGAATCCACCCAAACCTTTCCTTTAAGAAATTAATTTGTGAGCTGGTTTTATACATTTGCTAAGATTGCCTAAGATTTAGAAGCTGTCCTAATACTAATGCTAAATATGCTATATATACTGTTTATGTGCCCATTAACACATCAAATCTGAGAACTGACTGTTCACCTACTGCTTAATATACAGTTCTGGAAAAAATTAAGAGACCACTTCAATTTTTTCTTAAATCAGTGTCTCTATGCATGGCAGCCATTTCATTCCAGTGGTGGAATTCCAACACAAGCACACTTTATTTTACTTGATGACGTAAAGATTAGGTGATCACCTGAGCCAAATCTTATTTCACAAAGAATAGCATAAAAACCACTAAAGTGGTCATCACTATACTCTTACAATAGGACTAGTTTGGCTGGCAAAAACAGTGCTACTAATAGAGCAAAAACAACTCTCCACTGACTCTCCTTTGAATGTTACTCAACAACCATAGGATGACAACAAGTGATGTTTTTTTTGACAGGCCTACAAGCCACAGTGTCTTGCACCCACTGTGAAATTTGGTGGAGGATCAGTGATGATCTAGGGTGCTTCAGCAAGGCTGGAATATGGTGGATTTTTGTTTGTGAAGGACGCATGCATCAAGCCATGTACTGGGTTATCCTGGAAGAAAACTTGCTTCTTTCTGCTCTGCTAACTACGAGTATTGGGTTTTCCTGAAGGACAATGCTCTGTGCCACACAGCAAGGTCAATCAAGGTGAGGATGGAGGACAACAAGATCAAGACCCTGACATGACCAGGCTAATCTCCAGACCTGAACCCCTTTGAAAATCTCTGGAAATTGATCAAGAGGATGCTGGATGGTTATAAGCCATCAAACAAAGCCAAGCTGATTGAATTTTTGTGCCAGGACTGGCATAAAGTCACAAAGAGCAACAAAAAAGACTGATGGAGAGCATGCCAAGACACATGGAATCTATAATTAAATATTAAGGTTATTCAACCAAATATTGATTTCTTAACTCTTTCTAAGTTCAAACAGTAGTATTGTGCTATTTAAAACTGAATATGATCTGGATTTCTGTGCATTATTTAAGGTCTGAAAATATGAGGCACCATTTGTAAACAGTTTAACATTGTTATAAGTGTCATTATTATCATTAAGAACAGTTTGCATACATTTAGTGATTCATTCAAAAAACAGTGTTAAACTTCCTCGTGTTGGTTCTTGCTGTCTAAATGTTAAATGTTAAATGTAAATGTTAAATATTAAATCTAAATATAAATGTTATATGCATTAACACCACTAGCATTGCCAAAATTCCCATGGCTACTAGTAGCATTAAATCCTCCATATTGGAGAGGCACATCACAGCACGCAGTGCACCACCTTTCAAAGTAAAAGCCAATATTAACCAAAGGGGCGGGACAAATTAGCATATTGTCTAAACATTTAGTGTGCAACATTTAGATTTAAGATTTAACATATAGAGTGCAACATTTAGATTTAACATATAACATTTGTATTTAGCATTAAACATTTGGATTTAACATATTATATTTCACATTTATATTTAATGTTAAACATTCAGATTTAACATATAACATTTATATTTAGATATTCCATTTAGATTTAACATTTAACATTTGCACAGCAAGAATTAACATGAGGAAGTTAAAGACTGGTTTTTGAATGACTTGATCTCCAAATGTATGAAAATTGTGCTAAATGATAGAAAAATAACACTTACAAAAATGTTAAATTGTTTTTACAAACTGTGCCCCATATGAAAACACTGCATCTTTTTTGTTATTTTGACCAGCTGTCATTTCCTGCAATTAAGTGACAATATTTTATGTAACTTATTTTTATGTTGTTTTATTTAGTTTGCAGAGAAAATGCCAAAGCCCAGTGCTGTACTAGTGCCAAGAAGTTTAATGTTCTAAATGTCAGTGATTAATTACTCACTGGTGGCTGTGAAGATGGTAATGGTTTACATTATGTGATTACTTACTGATTAGTCAACTAAAGGTTTCTTATGCAAAGAGTCAATGAGCCTGTTGAATTTACTTTGGCTTAGGTACCGTTTGTAACAGATCTGGATAATCACATCAATGATTTTAATTTAACAAATGTAACTGTCATGATTCTGCCCCTCACCGCAAGCACGGCAGGCATCATGGACTCAGCCACGTGTGCAGAGCTTTCATTGTCTCCACACTTTCGCATTATGGTGCGAACAACATAGGACTACAGTTCCCGTGGGCGCACACTCACAGCTAGGTCACATGACCAGTAATTGGATGCCGGTGCTTCCAATTCACGGACAATCATGCCGGCTTTAAAAAGACTTCTATATGCGGTTCATCTTGGCGAAGCATTACATTTACCTCCGTCATCCACTGGCTAACTGGACCTGCCCGCATATTCGCCGAGAGCCTCATTGGTATGGAGCACCCGTGCCTACAGAACCCCAAGGACTTCGGGCTCATGGTGTTCTAGGAGGCGACAAAGAAGGCCAAAAAGGAGGCTACCGCTCCAGAGTCCCCTCCAGTGCCAAAAAAGGAGGCCACCGCACCAGAGTCCCCTCCAGTGCCAAAAAAGGAGGCCACCGCTCCAGAGCCCCCTCTAGTGGCGAAAAAAGAAGCTGAAAGGGAGGCTACTGCTCCGGTACCCATGTCAAGGCCCAAGTCCAGGTACAGGTGGAGGTGCAAGCCTAAGTCCAAGTCAGTGCCAGAGTCCAAGCTTGAGTGCAAGCCTGAGTCCAAGCCTGAGTGTGCGCCAGAGTCTAAGCCCAGGTCCGTGCCAGAGTCCAAGTCCAAGCCCGCTCCAGAGTCCAAGTCCATGTCCACGCCAGAGTCCAAGTCCATGCCAGAGTTCAAAACAGTGCCAGGGGCAAAATCTTTGTTTGAGCCTGTGACCAAAATTTTGCCTGCACCCAAGTCTGGTTTGCCACAAGGGTCAAAGCCATTCCAATCACAGTCTCTCACCCAGAGCCCGCTCCTATTCCAGCCAAAGTCACTCTCATGGAGCCCACTCCAGTTCCTGTTCGCTCTTCACCTGAGTATGTGACAAGAACTCTGCCTGAACCCAAGTCTGGATTGCCACAAGGATCAGAAGCAACTCCAGTCACAATCTCTCTCCCAGAGGTCGCTCCTGTTCCAGCCAAAGTCGCTCTCATGGAGCCCGCTCCAGTTCCAGTTCCTAATTCCGCTCCTGTTTCGGACAGAGTCACTCACAGGGAGCCAGTTCCAGTTCCTAGTTCCGCTCCTGTTTCAGACAAAGTCACTCACAGGGGGCCAGTTCCAGTTCCTAGTTCCGCTCCTGTTAAAGCCAAGGTTGCTCACAGGGAGCCTGTTCCAGTTTCAAGATCCGCTCCTGTTAAAGCCAAGGTCGCTCACAGGGAGCCTGTTCTAGTTCCATGTTCCGCTCCTGTTAAATCCAAGGTTGCTCACAGAGAGCCAATTCCAATTCCTAGTCCTTCTCCAGTTCAAGCCACAGTCGCTTATGTGGAGTTTATTCCCATCCAAGTCACCAGGCCAGAGCCAGAGCACTCTTTTGTCATGGCCACAGAGACTGTTCGCTTCATCGCCACAGAGACTGCTCACATCAAGGTCAAGGAGACTGCCCACATCAAGGTCAAGGAGACTGCTTGCGTCAAGATCAAGGAGACTGTTCACATACACGTCTCAGCGCCTGTTCCAGTGCAAGTCTCAGCGCCTGTTCCCATACAAGTCTCAGTGCCTGCTCCCGTACAAGTCTCAGCACCTGTTCCCGTACTCGTCACAAAGCCTGTTCCAGTGCAAGTACAAGTCACAGAGCCTGTTCCAGTACAAGCACAAGTCATGGAGCCTGTTCCAGTGCAAGTACAAGTCACAGAGCCTGTTCCAGTACAAGTACAAGTCACAGAGCCTGTTCCAGTGCAATTACAAGTCACAGAGCCTGTTCCAGTGCAAGTACAAGTCACAGAGCCTATTCCAGTGCAAGTACAAGTCACAGAGCCTGTTGCAGTACAAATACAAGTCACAGAGCCTGTTCCAGTGCAAGTACAAGTCACAGAGCCTGGTCCAGTGCAAGTACAAGTCACAGAGCCGGTTCCAGTACAAGTACAAGTCACAGAGCCTGTTCCCATGCAAATCACAGCACCTGTTCCTGTGCTAACAGAGCCAGAGCAAGATCCTGTCGCAGCTCAATTCACAGCGCAAGTTCCTGTCACAGCCCAAGCCACTGAGCCCACTCCAGTTCCAGTTCCTGTTCCAGTGATGGTTACATCTCAAGCCACAGAACCTGATTCTGTTCCAGTAGAAGCTCCAGTCACAGAGTCAGTTCCTGTCACAGCTCCACTCACAGAGTCCATTCCTGTCACAGCTCCAGTCACAGAGTTTGTTCCTGTCACAGATCCAGCTCAAGTCACAGAGTTTGTTCCTGTCACAGTTCAAGTCTCAGAGCCAGTCACAGCTCAAGTCACAGATGCCGCTCAAGTCACAGAGCCAGGTCCTGTCACAGATGCCGCTCAAGTCACAGAGCCTGCTCCTTTTCCAGTCGTGCTCGCCACTCAAGTCACAGATCCTGCTACTGTTCCAGTGGCACTCACAGCCCAAGTCACAGAGCCTGCTTCTGTTCCAGTCGTGCTCACAGCCCAAGTCACAGAGCCTGCCCCTGTTCCAGTCACAGCCACAGAACACATCTCAGTTCTAATGTCTCCAGTCAAGCCTGCCTAGCAACACGCCTGAGCATACTGGCCCAGGACCCCTGCAGGATAACCTCGTTAGGCGCTCCGGGAGTAGCGCCTTTGGGGGGGGTGTTTCTGTCACGATTCTGCGCCTCGCCACAAGCATGGCAGGCATCATGGACTCACCCACGTGTGCAGAGCTTTCATTGTCTCCGCATTATGGCGTGAAAAACATAGGACTACAGTTCCCATGGGCACACACGTCCAGCCAGATCACATGACCAGTAATTGGATGCCGGTGCTTCCAATTCACGGACAATCATGCTGGCTTTAAAAAGACTTCCATATGCGTTTTGTCTAGGCGAAGCATTAGATTTACCTCCGTCACGCAATTGCCAAGCCTTGATACCCGTTTTTGTTTTCCCGTGTGCTCTGTGTTTTTGTTTATTGCCCTGTCTTACCACTGATACTCTGTTTGCTGATCGCTCGACCTCGTTTATGCTTGTGGATTATTCTCTTACCTGTCGATTTTGTACCTCTGCCCATCTTGTGAGTGTGTGTAAATAAATTTCAATGAGTTTTACAAAGCCGTCTTCTCAACTCTAGCTAAACGCAAAGGCATTAATCTTGAAGACACATTCATCTTGAAGACACTCCTAGAACACATTTATCCCCCACTCTGAGCTGTCTAATGATATACACATTCAATTCAATTTCAGTTCAATTTTATTTGTGTGGTGCTTTTAATAATTGATATTTTCACAAAGCAGCTTCTTATAAATCCTGATGTGGATTTAGATTTATCCCTAATTAGCAAACCAGAGGGGACAGTGGCAAGAACAAACTACCTGTGATGACATGAGGTAGAAACATTGAGAGATAACAGACTCAAAAGGAACTCATATTGTTTTGGGTGACACTGGATAGTGCTATTCTGAGTTGTTACTCATCCACAACTGTATGCCATAAAGTCAAGCAGAGCTAATTGTGTAAAAAGAATCTTTAGTATGAGCATCAGGGTCATAATTCCATTAATATTTTTAGATTTAAATATCCAATTGAAGTTATCTACTGAATAATGAGATTTGACTCTTGCATCCAAATATCCCAGTTTACCAGAACTATCTATGCTCACTAACCATTCATATCTGCACCTTTATCTCAAATTCATATCAAATTCAAATTTTATTGGTCACACACAACCATACACAGTATGACATGCAAGTGAAATGCTTCTTATGAGTGTCCAGTGATATAAAGAAAAAGTATGGACTGTATGAAAAATAAAATTCAGATATGTGCAGTTGTTTGTGCAATACAATGCTGTGCAACATCAGGTTGAGGTAGTTGCAGTGAAACAGCTAACATATATAATAAATATTTATAATTAGAGGATAATACATGTATATTAACATGAATTTGGGGGTTATGGGTATTGTGCTGGTTCAGGGCCCGAAAGACCTTTGGAAAGAAGATATTCCTCATTCAGATTGATTGGTGCTGTTCCCAAACCAAGCTGTGATACTTCCCATCAGAATGCTCTTGATGTGTAGAAGTTACTTAGTAACATAGAGGGCAGTGTAAATTCTCTTAAGCATCTAAAGTGGTATAGACACTGAAGGGTATAACACCCTTCTTCACCAGGGTGTTAGTGTCACAGGGCCATGACAGGTCCTGCATGATGTGATCTACCAAAAACTGCCCACTCTCTACAGTGAGACACTGTTAACCTTAAAGGGGTGGTAACTCCTCTTCTGTTTTATGTTGAAGTTCACTATCGACTCCTTTGTCTTTCTGACATTTAGGAGGAGGTTGTTCTCCTGGCACCAGTTCTCTAAGATTTTAATATTCAACAAGCAATTCTTTTCACCACTATCAGAGATCAAGTCTTCCACAACAGTGTCGTCAGCAAAAGCAAAAGTGGTGGTAGAGTTGGAAGTGGCTACACAGTCATAATTGTTTAATGAGAACAGCAGGGGGCTTAGGACACAACCCTGGGGGGCTCCATTAGCTGAGAGTGAGGGAGAATGAAATATGTCTGCCCATCTGTATTGCTTGTGGTCTGCCTGTCAGGAAGTTGGCAATCCATTGACACACGGATATTATTATGTCCTCCATCTTTGTGGTGAGTATGAAGAGATTATAGTGTTTAATGCTGAACTGTAGTAGGCACACAGCATTTTAACATAATTCCCTTCCTGTTTTTATGGCTCAATGCTGTGTGTAGGCAGTGTGTGATGACATTAATGGTTGAGCGACTGAGATGGTATGTGAACTGTAATGGACCCAGCATGTCAGGTAATATCAGGAAGTCTCTGACCAGCCTTTCAAAGCACTTTATTAAAACGGAGGTCAGGGCTTCCTGGGCAATACTCAGGGAGGCAGGCAGGCTGGGGTTTCTTTGGGAGAGGAATGGTAACAGACTGTTTAAAGCATGTTGAAATTACTGACTGTGCCAAGAAGAGGTTGAATATGTCCAGGTGCTAGCTGGTAAATGCATTCTCTAAGAACCCAACCGGAGATGCTATTTGATTAACTCTTCTGAAGCCTTCCTTATGTTGTTCTCTGAGATGATGAAAACGTTTCCTGCTCTGAAACATTCCACATGCATGATGCCATTAGCACTGTTAATGCTGTGAACACTGCCAGTACCGTTAGCATGGCTAGCATTGTTAGAACAGCTAGCATTATTAGCACAGCTTGTATTATTAGCACAGCTAGCACTGTTAGTGATATGTTGATTTTATTGAGAGACTGTAAAACAGTATTTAAAAAAAAGAAAAGAAAAAAATAGTCCTTGTGAGAAAATGGAATTCACTTCACAATAAATTCATAGATATAAATGTAAAATGTTTCATTAAAAAGCCTGCAACAAGAGTTTAAAATGTTAAAAATGTGTTTAAAAACTAGGAGGATAATAAGTCCGTATCGTTTACCTCCTGGCCTGTAATATTTAGAAGGGGGAGCCCTTGGACAATGCCTCATTGTCCAAGGGCTTTTTTGTGGCAGCGCCACAGAGGAAGCATCCTGTTTGAGAATTTTTTCAGGGTGTGATATTTTGGAGGCACCACTAGGATGAATGTGACGAGGGCTAACTGCCCCAGGTAGATGTCCCCGATCATCATTCAACTCATTCTACATCTATAGCCAGGGTGGATGGTCAGAAATTGAAATGGAGTCTGCAGAGTCAGAGAACTTGAAGCTGCAAATTGGTGGTGCTTTATATACACTACCAGTCAAAACTTCGGACACACCTTCTAATTCAATGTTTTTTTCTTTATTTTTATTACTTAAAATGTTACAGCCTTATTCCAAAATGGATTAAATTTATTTTTTTTCCTCAGAATTCTACACACAACACCCCATAATGACAACATGAAAAAAGTTTACTTGAGATTTTTGCAAATT
>JAQQZU010024564.1:0-11111 GCA_030068025.1 Parauchenoglanis punctatus | reverse complement strand
GCTCCGTGCGGTACATGCCGGGAATGTTTGTGTAAACAAGATCCAGCGCGTTTGTCCCTCTCGTTGCAAAGTCCACATACTGATGGAATTTTGGGAGCACTAACTTGAGATTTGCATGTTTGAAATCTCCGGCGACAATAAACAGTTCATCGGGGTGTGCATTCTGCAGCTCACTAATATCCCTGTACAGCTCACAGAGCGCATGCTTAGCTTTAACGCTGGAGGAAATGTACATGCCGGCAATGAACATGGCGGTGAATTCCTGAGGTAACTAAAAAGGTCTGCATCTAATAGTCACAAACTCCACAAGCGATGAGCAGTAATTAGAAACTAGCACACAGTTCTTGGACAATTCCGTTTTGATGAAAACACACAAGCCACCACCGTGAGTTTTACCACAAGGAGCTGCTTTCCTGTCGGCACAAAACACAGTTAGCCCGGCTAGTTGAATGGCAGAGTCTAGAACTCTGTCGCTGAGCCATGTCCAAGACGCAGCAATCTCTAAACTCACACTGGGTAGTCCACTGGAGTTGGAGGCATTTTGGGAGCTGCCTGGCTATCACCACAGGGTTGTTTTTGACTGATCTCATGTAAAGGAATGCTGGAACCTATCCAGATAAAAGCAGTTTAATTTGGGGAATCACTGCTTCATTCTCTTTTGTTCTGAAGACTGATACATCAGACCAAGGGCAGTCAGATGACTCTTAAGCCAGATTCGAGCAGTGGGTGTTTGTGGTAGCAAGATTGTGGTCAAGTGTCCTCTGCGGACAGAAAGTATTTGGGGTGCACCAGCATTAATGATTTACACCCGTGTTATTACCACCAACCAATTTATATGTGTTTTTGTCCTTTTAGTGATGCTGTGAGCCAGACAGAAACAGCACTAATAGTGCTGACACCAACACAACACACTCTGCTCAAATTTATCTTGAACTTGTGCATAGGCAGCCATGAGCCATGAGCAACTTTGAGGTTTTGGCTCAATTTATTTTTTAGCAATACAAGTATGTGGTGTAGTCACTTGTCTCTGAGTCAATGACAATGCCACCCCCCCTAAACACACACACACACGCACACACACGCACGCACACGCACACAAACACACACACACACACACACACACAGATTTCTACAGAGATATTAAACAAGAAAAACAAGTGAGACAGCAGTTGCTATTTTAAATATCGCACTAGTTTAGCTTTTGGCTTTATGGCACATACAGTTGAATTAGATCTACAACACAACGGACATCAGCTGTGAACACACATTGAGACATCTTCATTTAAAGGTAGGTTCAGGAAAAGTAGGGGTTTTAGATGTAATTTTGTTTAAAAAGTTCTGTAAACCATAATTAAGGGAAGATTTCAGTTGGTATGGTCTCATTAATTTTCTATGAATCATATTGCTGCAAATCCATACTATTTCCTAGGAGCCCATTAAAAGCAAAATACACCAACAGTTGGTTGTCATAATGATGGAAGGGAAGGATAAAGCTTTACTTTGTATTAGCAATATGATTCCTATAGTATCCTGTAATGAAAATGAAAATCATTATGTCATTACAACACCATATGTTATGTGAACATTAAGGTTGGGACTAAGAGTGAGAACTGACATTTTATTAGTGAAAATGTCAATATTTTTATTTTTACTTTTATTAGGCCTTATTATAAATTCCAGTGTCAATGATCTGACCTTTTTTCTTTTCTCTTTTACATTTTTGTTCAATTGTATTATTTTATGTTTTCATTTTTTAAAAGCTGAAATATTGCATACTTTATCATATTTAGTCTTTTCTATAAAATATATTTTTAATATTAATATTTTAATATTAAAATAAGAATTCAAGCTTAAAGGCAATTTAAACAATGGGGTTTTTATCTGCATGGCCACACCCTGACAAGGTAGGAGACAGGCTTGCTGGAGAGAGCACAGAGCGTCTGTAGCTCATCTGATATAGACTACGGATAGAACTCAGATTTGGTGCCTTAATTTGGATAGATGTGGTGATGTTGATGGTATATGGTAGTAGATACTGTATTTAGTTTACACTAGTGGTGTTTTTTTTAAAAATGTAATACAATGTAACAAGAACAAGAGAATAAAAAATTACAATGAATTTTGTCATCACAATTACAATTTTGCACAATGTAATGTAGATATAGAATACTAGGCGAAGTAATGAAATTCTAGTGTGTGTGGGACCTAATAACACATTTAATTCACTATTTTAATTTAATTTCATTGACGTATACATTTTACATTTACAGCATTTGGCAGACGCCTTTATCCAGAGCGACTTACATAAGTGCTTTGAAGTCTACTAGTAAAAAACATACATGAAATGTGTTTTAGTGTGATTGTGTGTTTTTTTTATTGTTTATTTCAGTTCAGTACTTGGTTAGCATGTAGCACACAGTTTATCTTATATTTATAGTTTAGCTTATCTGCCTAGATCTTATATTATTTTAGCCAGTAAGAAGTGTTGTTATGAGTTTCTAACTTCAGCTTTGCTGTGCTTGAACTCTCTAAGCTGTGTGTTTTATGTGTGTACTGCTTGATAAGAGCAAGGTTAAGAAACCCACTCTAAACAAAGAACAGTTGTGAACATCAGTCAAGTGGACCACCAGTGCTTGAACATAGTCAACATGAACCACAAAGCCAGCTCATTCAGTCATTAGGAGGTCTTCAACACCTGTGTGTCATGATAAGTGATTGCCTATCCAAATATTTTATTTCAAGCTACACAACCCAGAAGCAAGGCCAAACTATGGGAGAAGCAATGCTACTCTGAAAGGCAAGGAACCCAACATGAGTATCATTGGAGAAGTCAAAGAAACAGAACAATGAAAGAATATCAAATGATTATCAAATCGAATCAACAAACTTCTCTGCCTAACTTCATAACTACAGAGCTTCTGAATGTTCCATTTTTTCAGACAGATGTTTAATTGAATTGGACAGTTAAGCCTAAAGATACACAACAAATCAATCAACCAAGTAAGATTTTTGTATTTGATATTGGCCTCAACTGGCATTCCACAATACAAGTGCAGCTGAGGAAATCCACATGTGGATTTTTTGTACAAAACAAGTCAGGGATTTAAAAACATGCTTTTTATTCAGCAAAAGAGACCACGGGAAAAAAAACACATAGCCATGACATGTATAATGATATTCAAAAGACAGGAAGATCATCATAATCAAACTTTAAGGACACAACCAGATAATTTCAGATTTGTATGATATTGCTACATTTCAAGCTCACTTTGTACTGGTTTAAAGTTTTAAATACTGAATATAACCATATCATCCTTTAGTGCAAAGCTCATGATGTTTGGTTGCAAATATTTTCAAAATTCAACCTATCATGGTTTCTCTTAAAATTGAGTTGTCTTCATGTTCTATTACATTAGTTTTATACTTGCTTGTGCCCGTCATATTTATCAGATTTAGCTCAGTTGTTAGGGGTTTGGGTTACTAATTAAAAAGTCATGAAATTAAATCCCATCACTACCACACTGGCATGGTTGGGCCATGAAATACTCACTTGTAGCCTGTAATAGTTGCAAGTCATTTTGATAAAACACAAAACAAAAAACAAAACCTAATGCGTAAGAGCAAAACGAGAAGCGGCTGGGAACAGAATGACATATATGTGCTAAACAATACCTCGCAAAGTCAGAGCGGGAATTGAGTCCTTAAATACTGAGTCTGTAATCAGCCAAAATGCGGAACAGCTGATACTTGAAGTCTGGGCCAGCGCTGTGAACATGGAAGCAGATACTTGGTCACTCTGAGCCCATGAAGAGTGCAACATGGCTCTTGAAGCGCGGGAAAGTTCATGACATTAACTAGTAGTTAACTACATACATACCTGTAGATTGCAATTACATCATGAATAAGCTCACTAAAATATATGATGAAAAAGCAATACTGAAAGTCTTGTGTCATTTGGAAAATGTTCACATACAAATCTAAAACTTTCATTCTCATGCATTAGCCACACGTTAGCCAAAGATATGCCCATTATCCTGAAAACAAAAGCCCACAGCTCAGAAAATACACCATCTGGAGTTGGAGTTACTACTTTCCAGGCATCGATAACATGTGTGTGACCGATAACAACTAATCTTAGCATGTGTTGCATTAGCTAGCACTAGAAGGGCTCACCAGCTGTGTGTCTCAAATACTCGCTCTCTTGAAAACCCACAGATTATGAATGTGAGTAACATTTGATTAAAATTCCCATCTGCACTAGGATCTGTGACAATTTAGTTGATTACCTGTTCAGGAGAAACTTTGCCAACTTGGCATCAGTGACTTAGCTGTCTCCATCTTTCAAACACATCACCAATATTTACCCATGTTTTATTGCGCTTCTGGTCAGGGAGATTTTTAGAAGGATGTCGAGGCTTTTTAGCATGGGTGGACTAACATATTTGTTCCAGTTCGTTTGCTTGCTTCCATGGGTACTTCATGCTATTTTCTTTCATATGTGGCAACCCTGGGTGTTGAAATGGTATCGGTAAATGTGCAGTGAGACGGGATCACACAGGCCAAAAGACAAACAGAAATTTAGACACAGAACAAAAATTTCACAGAATATAATGGCTACAGCATTGTTGTCGCAGAAGCCAATATTTTGACTTACCATGTTTCCTTAATTTCTGATGACATATCATGGTTTACATATTGGTTATTGGTCCTATAATTAATTTTGTAAACTTTATATGAAGCTTTTTAAATGTCAGTAGTTACTTTGAACAACAACAAATACTTCAAATAAATTAATACTCAGGGCATAGTGAACAATCAGTCTGCTTTTATACTCATATTGAAGTTGTTGCAATCCTTTTGCTAATTATTGAAAACTTAATTTTAGATTCTGAAAACTACTGTCAGAGTCATTTGGAGACAGCTAACTGAAAGCAAGATGTTCATCTGGAAATGTAAGTTTTATTTCTTTTTGTTGCAGTCCATTTTCCTTCTGAGTTAGTGGAAAATTCCCATGTGGATAGACTATAAAAGTCTATGACTGGACCATTCTTTCCTATTCTCATCTTTTGGAGGAGTTGAGGAACCTTGTGTTTCTTGCTTATAAGTCTAACTTTGTTGTTGTTAAATCTGCACCGATGAGAGTCCTTTGGTGCCCAACTTGGGTTAATGTAAGTCTAGCATTTAGTGAATTTCTATTCTTCCTATGGTTGACTGTTTTTACAACAGACATGTTGCCTATTTTTGAGAAGCAGCATGGCCATAACAGAATAGCTAAATTTCACAATTTCACAACTTGTTGCAAATTTGTCAGATTTTCTAACTACTTGCATTTCAGGACAGAAGTGGTTATTTATTCAACCAGGCCCCAATGGAGTTGGATGATATGCATATTTTCCCCAAATTTATTTGGGACAAAAGTATCTTTGATAAGCACTTACAGTGCCATGCCCCAAGCTAATCATATCCTGTAGGCTAGAAAATTACTGCTTGCTACTTAATTATAGCTGCAAGGTAGAGTACGGGGGACTGCCTCAGTTGCATTGGAACACACAGTAGAAGAGCTGGCAGTGGATATGAGCTAAATGCTGTTTGGCAGCGATGCAATGGAACAATGCTATTAAGTGCAGAGCTTACAGGACAGACCTTGAAGCAAATACAGAAGAGGTGGGGGTTCTGAGGGTGTTGGAGCTTCCCTGAACTGAACTGCATTTCAGGATTCATTTAATTGCAACTACTAATATGATGATAACAATATATAGATATAATACATTAGCTGAATGATGCTTAAAATCCCAAACTCCTTGTGTAACATGGCTTCCTGTGTCCCCGCTCTTTCAGTTGCTGTGAACAAATAATTAAAGTGTTAATGTAAAGTGTTAAAAGTGTTTCATATATTAGATTCGTCTATGTAGCCACTGGCTATCTTCATGATGGCTTTTACACTATTTTAACCAGCTTCATGAGGTAGTCACCGGCAATGCTTTTCAATTAACAGGTGTTTCTGCGTTCTTAATGCATTTGTGATCATCAGACAGTAAATTATTTAAAAAATACATTAATTAACCCTATTCAAGAACTGCAGTAATTCCTATTACCTCAAGGACCACTCAAGTATGTAAAAGGAAATGACTGTCCATCATTACTTTAAGATACGAAATATCTTTTAAGTAATAAAAACAAAGAAAAAACATTGAATCAGAAGATGTGTCCAAACTTTTAACTGATGTTGTATATAATATGTTTTGCTCATTTAAAAAAGAAGTCCTACAAGAATTCCTTGTTCTTGTTTGTCATGTTTCTGCGAAATAATTAAAAATTATTGGTTTTAAGTATGATGCTCATACTCTTGACTAAATAGTGGATAACTATAAGCCTTTATCAAAACATCTTTATAACAATAAAAAATATATTGTAATGTACAGAATTCAGAGGGGTATTAGAATCAACAAATCAGGAAAACCAAGAAGACTAGCAAGGGGCATACACAAAACATGTTTTATATTGCATTGTCGAGTATAACAATGAATGTGTCTTAACGCTGAAATAATGCTGAGTACTAATGAAAATATGTGACAAAGAGAGTTTATGATCACTGTAAACATGTCAAACAGGAGTGTCACCGTTCGGTGAGCATGTTTTTTCACATGTTTATAGCCAACATGGAAGGAACCAGCTTTTGCTTAACTTAATGGATATTATGGCATGATAAGTCATGTGTTTTATCATAGGTGTTTCTGATACAGAATTCTCCCTTTTTCCTTATAAATATATGCTGGACTATAGACATGCTCATCCTCATTGCATCACTATCCAAATATTTATGAACCTGACTATATATCCTCAGCATGGACAAATATTGACTACTGCTGTTTAATGTTCATGCTGTTCTGGTTTTGTTGCTGTTGTTTTTTTACTTGTTTTTTCCTGGTTTTGTAAGTTTGGACTTTTGCCCAATTATTGCTGTTTGCTGATATCCATCAGGGTTGTGGGGGAACAGGACCCAACCCGAGCAGACTTCGGGTGAGAGGCAGGGTAGGCATATTATTTCTCGGGATATATTTTTTTCACTACAAAAATAATTAGTATGACATTTAAGAAAAAGTTAAAAAGCTTGCACATTTCTGTTAATGCTTAATTTTAGTAAACTCTGATTTGCAGGACAAGAGATAAATTGTGTGTTCATGATCTTATATATTATGCAGCCAATATGCAGGTTTATGCAAGTCTTGAATAATTGAACAACACTTTTTAACTGATATTTGGGATATTAGAATAGAGAAATTTCAAGGTCATACAATCAAGTATAATGTTATAGGTATATAGGTATAAGATATATGCATTTTATTAGGCAGACAATAACTTGTCAAATCCAATATTACATCAGTTTTTCAACAATGAAGAAACTTGCTGTTGCTACATATAACCTAAACACTGGTGATCAGCCCAATAGCAATTACAGTTAAAATTATTACAACATTTATTCCAGGACACTTTCACCACATTTACACAGGGTTGTCCATCGGTATTACTTAAGATGCAGGGAATAGAAACATGCAAACTTTTTTTCCTATTCTAAGAATGTATATGTACAGCAATTTGTAAGCTCTTCTAGTGTCCACATGTAGTTCTAACTAAAACATCAGTATGGCAGCTTAGATTCTTAAAGTGCTTGGTGGTTATTTTAAAACCCTTATAAACACACTCTAGATTCTACTGCCACAGGCTTGCAAAAGGGTTGGCGATTCAGCCAAAAAGTGTCATTTTGACTGTTTTTGGCCCAAATTTTGGCCTTAATTATAGTAATATAATAATATATTAACTGATTTTAACTATATACTGGTCTGATGTTAGCTAAGTAAATTTCACATTAATGAACTCAAAATATTCTGCAGTGTAAGCAAGGGTACATCTTTCAAATGAGAAAATTGAGTTGAAACATAAGATTACTGTGAGATAGTAGGAGGGGACTGCTTTTTTCAGCTGTTTTACATGCTAGTGTTATCAGATGTTAAAACTGGAGTGCTTAAAAAGAGCAGCTTCTTGGCAGTTACACAGTTCTCCTTCCAGCTCTCTTCATAGGTATTGTAAATAAGAAAACTAATATAATTTACAAAAAAACAGAGACAGTATTTCATGTCCTGTTACAAATTCTCTGTTACTGATGCTATGGCCATTATAGTGACTAACCATGATGTGGAATCCAAGCATACAGTTGTTACAGTTTTACTAACAATTTTACTTATTGACAAAAATGGCTGTTTGAAGTTTTTTTTCTCACCTCAGAGACTTAAAAATTCTGATATTATTATTTACACTTTGCTTTTACATTCCAATTTTGTTCAGAGGACAAAACCAGTGATGAGGGTAAGTTTTCTCTTCTGTTGTTTTCTTCTTGATATTACATTAATAAATTAAATATAATTGCATAAGTAGTGTATAAAAAATGAAAGTGGATATGTCAGGCCTACATATAATGCATTTTAAGGCACTATAATTAGTTTTACATTTAAATTTTACAAAAGTTTCTAATTGCATTTCATGTTCATTTATTTGGCAGATGTCTAAAGTGACTTCAGAGTGAATCAGAATAAAATCTAAATTCAAAACTTTTAAAGCAGAATCTAGTCCTGCCATAGAGTTTGTAATTGTGTTAATATTTACAACTGTTAATTAAATTCCAAATGCTTAAATACTTAATTTCTGTTGTTTTTGCTTTATTGGTTTTGTTTACAAATTTTACTTCATACTTTATTTTAGAACAGTAAAAAAAATTATATAATATTTACTCCATAAGACATTGCTTTTATTTCTACTTTTTTTTTAATAGTGTTTGACAGCCCATGGAGAGAAGTCAAATGGGAGTAAGTACAAATTCAACATATGTAAACAACATCTTAATTTACAAGATTCAGGAGATGATTTAGGATCCATGTGCAGGACGTTTATTATTGATTATCCAAAAATTCATGCCAAATGTCAAAACCATCAATATACAAAATCCAAACTACAAACAATTTAATAAAAATACAAGAGTGGTCAAAAATAAGCATAGGTCAGACACAGAAATAACATGCAGAGCCTACAAGTCAAAAGATTGAAAATACTTGTGCTGCCAACAGCTAGGGTTAGGGTTACTGCTAACAGCTCTGACTCATCCAGGCACAGTGGTATCTGGCACCAAGACATTACCAGCAGATCCTTAAGTCCTGAAAGTTGCAAGATGGGGTTCTCCGTGGATCAGACTTGCTTGTCCAGCACATCCCACAGATCAGATTGAGATCTGGGGTATTTATAGGCCAAGTCAACAAACAAATTTTTTGCAGTGTTGCAGGGTACATTATCCTGCTGAAAGAGGCCAGTGCCATTAGGGAATACCATTGCCGTGAAGAGGTGTACTTGGTCTGCAACAGTGTTTAGGTACAAGGCTGTAGTCAGCTATGAGGTCATGGAGGTCCGGACCTCGGTAATATTTCTAAGAACTAAAAATACAATTTGAAGCTAAATATTCACCTGAATAACAAAAATTAGCAGTTGAAAATGTCTCTGTGCCAAGTGCATTCTTAATTCAGTTCAAATGTGTTATTAATAGTGTCTGCCCTGTGTGTGCCTGTGTGTGTAAGAGAAAGAGAAAGCTAAAGTACTCAGCATCAGCATGAAAGAGGATGTTAATATCAAGCATTTCTCTTTCATTTTTAAGTTTATTGCATGCTTCACACACAATATTTCACTGCCCCATAATGTTTTTATGACATATGCCTAAATTCATTCAATAAGGCATATTCATATAATAACTCCGTATATGTTACTGCAGTCTTGACTAACAATTCATTGACATTAACTCTAATTTAACACCGGCTATCCCCCAGAAAATAAGGTGCACAGAGCAACGCAGACAAAATACATTAGATACATTTCTTCTTTCTTAGGCAAGGAGCCTAATTTACATCAGCCCCATGATGAAGAGATAGGTAAAGAGGGAGACAGCCAACAGGAAAGAATGGAGGATGACAGACAGGACACAAACACACACAGACACACAAACTCAAAAGCAAAATAAAAGCCAACATACTGAAACAGAATTATTGGACTAACCCCAAAGACATACAGAAGTACACCATTTTGCTGCATATATGTAAGACAAACTTTGTGACTTTAAACACTAATAAACGGTTAATAAACGGAACATTTGAAATTAAGACAAAGGGTTGCTGTGTTTATTTACTGAAAGTGAAAGGTGTGATGATGTTCACTAGTGTTTTAAAATACCCAAGACCATGTTTAGATTTATGCATGTACAGTAAATTAACACAGCTGCAGGAGTAACTGAGATGAGAAGTGATAAACACCTGGGTTTGTACCAATGTGGAGTCAGTATTGAGACAAACAATGCTAAACATTTGACAAACATTAACAAACATTTACACACAGAGAGTCTTTGAATATAGGCAGCTCCTTGCTGCTGTGGTGAGGCTAGTCATTCTGTCACACCATGAATATCAGGATATACATAAAGGAAATGTAATTCATTATCATTAATTTGATAACATATTATCGTTACAACAAACATATTGTTAACAGACAATATTTTTATATATTGTCATGTGCAATTTCTTCTACAGCAAGAAAAGTGAGATAGTAGAGGCGGTAAAAGAATTTTCACTCTGCAATCCACAAGTCAAGCATCTCCGATTTCTGATGAATGGACCCACTGGAGTTGGAAAATCCAGCTTTGTGAATTCAGTCAATAGTGCATTTCAAAACAGAGTCACAAACAAAGCAATCATGGCAACAACATCAGATATCAGTTGCACCAAAGCAGTGAGTATTATTCATTATTTTATCAGTATATAACGGTAATACTAAGTTTTATGTTAAGTATGGTATATGTGTGGTATGAATGGTAATGTCCTTAGTGTCATGCCTGCCCTCGACATAGACTCTAACACCCAGGAACACTCGGGCACTAGGACTCCTTCCCTGGAGTTCTGATTGGGTGCAGCTGCAACCAATTTTCACCACACCCGCCTCACAGATTATGTATACACTCACTCTCACTCTGTTTCTCCGCGAAGCAATAGTTATCTATTCTGCTGAGCGTTTCCTGGTGACTT
>JAQQZU010024562.1:0-11114 GCA_030068025.1 Parauchenoglanis punctatus | reverse complement strand
ACCAGACATTGAATACTAAAGAAAATCAGGAGCAAAACACTTTTAATTCTGTTGAATTTAATAGCTTATGCGAAACATAAACATGACCAAATACGTTATTGTCAGTAAACATATAAATGTCTATTTCTCAGAATTCCTACGTGATGCAGTAAAACCAAAACTATATTTGTGCATAACAGTAGGTACCTGTCACAATCAGCAAAATCTTTAAAAAAAAATATTGTTGTGCAGTGATATCAATGTTTACATTCCATGCTGTTAACAAATTTTTGTTGTATCCATTAATCCAGCAGTCCTTTGGTTGATGTTTCATCACCAAAACACTGGATGTTGTTAATAAATTGGCACAGTTCAGGTATTCCTCATAGCCTAATCTGCATTCTGCCAGTAGCTGGGGTATGCTTTCAAATGATGTTGTTGAATTATTAAGCAATTCCCATACAGTCTTTAGTTTATTTTTGGCTTCCTTGGGAGTCATGATAGAATGGTCATGGTTTAATTCGTCTTGAGCTCTGTCCACGAGCTTTGTTGGCCTTGTTTGTGTTATAAATGTGTTCTGTACAGGTTGTTTAGGAAATTCGAAGCGACAGTGCTTATTCCCTTTCTTACATGATTTGGAATGCCATTTGCTGCGGGTTTGCACATCTGCAATGATTCTGAAAAGTTCAGAGTTTGTGTTTGAGTCAGGCAACTGACAAGTATGTACTTATCCACAAATTCACACTTTCTCATGTGAATCCTCCTCAAGCACAGGTGCATTCTGACACCAAGCTAAAAGATGTGTGTGGTGATCCTCTAGCCTGATACTCCACCCAAGAAAAGTAGTCTTTGACCTCACCAATAGGCTGTGCTGGTGACTAGAGTAGGTGTCTCAGCAGTGCATCAACGCGCTTGTCAAACATGCCCATGGTGGTGACAGGATCTCACATTAAAATTTCACATTTTGAGGCAAAGTCCAGCTCAGAAAAATCTACCTGTTCACCTCGTTGTGCCTTTATTGTTTGTATAACCTCTGGCCATCTCATTTCTGCAGCACTAAATGTACAGAAAAAGGTTGCGGTGCCCAGCTGTCGAAGCACTGCAAAGAGGTCTCTAAGGGTTTTTTCCCAATAGGCTGGTGTTCCTCTCAAAGGGTGCATGAATCTAGTCGCATTTCTGTTCTGTAATAGTTTTCCACTTCATGCTTGTCTAGTAATATTCTTGCAGTTATTTTGTGTCCTTCTCTGGTCATAGGTTTCCCTTCAAAACGATTGTCAACAGAAAGGAGATGTCCATATAAATATCTGCTTGGCGTTAATTTCCTCAGTCTCTGTGTTTCATCCAAAGTGTTTATTCTGGGGAACTGCACTGGGAAAGCCACGGCCTCAAGTTTGGGAACATTGAAAAAAACTAACTGGTCTCTTTCCCTCAGCTGGTGCAACACTAAATGTTCCCTCACCAAATGTTATAATTTCCTGCGCAATATCAGATGACTGTAAGCATGAATCTACTGAACATTCGCCATTCTGCTGGCTAGGGTCCTGCTCATCATTTTTCTCACAGTTTTCATGGTTTGGCTAATTGCATGAACCATATGTCTCTGAAAGCCCCTCTCCTCCTTCAGGGTATATCACACTCATCCCATATATCAGTCTTCATAAGATCAGTTGCTACTTGTGCAATATCTGTACTAATGTCATTGTTGATATAATTCTTATCTGTCAAACTATTCATCTTATCCTCAAAAGCTGGTATGTCATCCCTTATATTTATGTGCTTGTACTCTGAATCTTTTAGGACTCTTTTAGTTTTGATTAAGCACACAGTATTTTGTTCATAGCTACAGTTTGGAACTGGTAATACCCTTACTAATTCATTTTCTTTTCAACTTCATGTTCGAAAGCTGAGATTGGCTACTGGGTCTAGGCAATGCATTGAGTGTTGACTCCAGGTCTAAAGGAACACATACAACACCACCACATAATTTCTGCTGGTCTTTGGGAAGACTAATTATTTTTGCAAATGGAATGAATCGTGCTATATTGTGCCTATATTCAGCACTCTGAGCTCTGAGAGGCACAAGAAGATTTGTGTATTGCACTCATTCCTGCATGCATCCCTGTACTGTTAAACATCTATGAACCATGTCTAGGTTCTTTTTATAATTTTCATGACCGCATTTTTTTACCAAAGCTCTGTGCCAGACTGTGAACACATAACTTGGCCCATTCTGAATTTCCATTTTAAAGGATGCAATGGCTTCTAGCATTCTGATGGCTATTGTTCAACATGTTGCACTGATTGTAGGCTAGACATTCAAGATTCAAGATTCAAGATCCTTTATTTGTCACATGCATAGTTATACAAGTACAACACACAGTGAAATGTATCTTGAACCTCTTCTTTTGACTTTGCAAACATTATAAACAATAAGTAAATTTTAAATTAAAATCTGAAATTTTCTGAAACAAATAAAAATAAAGAAATTTTCTGAACACAATAAAAATAAAGAAATGAGTAGAGATAAAATATGTAATATGTAAAATCTGAGGATTAGCAGAAATATGTACTTTGTTCAAATGGAATGTTAAAGTGCATTGTACCATATTAGCACAGCAAACAGAGTGACCAGAGTAATGTAAATGGTAATGTAAAACAGTGAACAGAGTAATGTAAACAGAGTGACCAGAGTAATATAAACAGTATTGTAACAGCATCGCAGTGTGTGATGTATAATGAATCAGATATGGTATGAAATGATATGAATGTTCTGAAATATGACAAAGAATATGATATGTGGTCCTGTTTCAGTCCCTACGGTAATGCTATGAGGGGAGTGGGGGCATGTTCTGATTGAGGACTCGAATGGCCTGAGGATAGAAGCGCTTCTTGAGTCTCTCTGTTTTTGTAGATATGCATTTATAATTGCGGTGCCGATACTTGCGCTATATTTGTAAAGAACATAGCATTTCATGAAACATACTGTGGAATTTTCCATTGACATATGCACAATTCTTTTTCTGTAAAGAGCGATAATACCTGAAACATGGGTCATTTCTGTATCGCTCATTTTAGGTTTCTCTCTTTTTCTGCCTGTACAAGGGGTTGGATGCATAATAGCTTCCCATGGCTGATGTCTTTCTCGAAAGGAATTCTGCGTAATGCAAATAACGGTGCATGTGTGGCTTCTGCTTCTTTTGAAATGCTGCATCATGCAAATAACGGTGCTGCAGGAGTGCCTTCTGCTTCAATCGATATTTCACATCATTTCACGAATGCTGATGGATGCCTTCTTTCTCGACTGATAATTCTTATCATGGGCATAATGGCTGTTGACATATAATTTTTGTCCCAATTGAAAGTCTGGCTTTGTCGCGGAAGAAACGTGGCCTTGTTGATACAGTCTGTTATTCTCTCTTCTTGACATTTTCTTTGGAAGGTTTGGCAGGTTTTGTACGACAAGGATCTTTGCTACATTTAGTTAATGAGTTCACTGGGCTACATAAAGATGCTGGTGCCTGGGCACTCTTCAGTACAATAGGAATAGGTTTTATGTTTTCACTGTTCGTTATGGTTTTCAAATGTGAAAAAAATGGCATGAGCTCATACAACCATTCATCATGATCATGACCATGTGGTCCCAGAATACATGAAGTCAGTCAATCATATCACTCAAACTGACAAAGGTCAACATAACAGCAGTGCTATACTCAATGGGGAATTCCTTCGGCATTCTAGAGTGGGGATCAAAAGACCCGTATCAAAACATCAATCCACGTCGTCCCTAAACACAGCAATGGTGAGGCAGATTGTAGTTAGCAATGCATAAATTACATCACATGACAAAGTAGTCTTTCGGAGAGCTTTAGGAAGTCTGCACCATCAGGTCCAACTTGTCTCAGATATCCTTACAGGCACTTCACAACATGATAAGTCTGTCCCTAGATTTCAACACTATCTGGCAACTCGTCAAAAGCCAAGTGAACCGGTGCTATTCTGCCGGCACTGCTCGGCCTGAACACTACTTCTGTACACGACTATACATCAAGTTACCGTTTTGTAAGATGTAGTCAAGATCATTTCTGTTTAGTAGGGTTCGATCATGAAGGGTAGGAAGAAATGTGAGTGAATTGCAAGTGCATTGCCGGTTCCTGTTACGCTCATACCTTGCATCACCTTGACTCTGCGATGCCTATGGCCGCTGATGCCATTCTGACTACAGTTCATGTCCATCTGGGCATGACAAGGTACCTCATTTACCTGCATTTGTCTCTCACTCAACTCAATCCGGGAAAAGGAAGGCTGACATGGTGTTTCGACTTCTGAGAAGTCCAACATCTGCCAGTGGTGTTTCTGGGCTTCAGAGCACTTTTCCTTTCATGCCATGCTTTAAATACAACAAAAACCTGTATAGTATGTAAGGAAATGTATTTGACAACTGAATGTAACAGACACTTGTAACAGTTTATTCTGGGGTTAGTTATGTACAGTATGATTATTCCCAATATTATTTTCCAAAATTACACTTCTCTATTAAGCAATTAATCTGCAATTATACAATTCTAACTTGTATTTCACACTTGCTCTTAATATGATGGACAGAAAATTCTTGTTATTCAATCAAGATTTTATAGCTTCCCAATACTTTTATGGTGCAATGGTTTGTCATAAGCAATAGTACTCAGATTTAGAGAAAAAATAGTGTGCAATCAAAATAATGAACGATGACAAACGATTATCAGAATATACTCAACACAAACTAGGTCAATTAACATTTCAGTATTTTGTTACAAATAATAAAGAGAACGTGAACTCAATGTCTACTTCAATACTTGAGGAAAACAATACTCAGTACTCAATATGGAGGTCGCACTGGAGGTCACACGGTCATTAATATTTCAGAGGTAATTTAGAAACCAAATGCTGGTATTCAAAACTTTTGGGAGACTTTTATGCACACATGCACTCTCGGTACACAACATACACAAACAAATGTACACTGCCGTACTTCGGAATGTAGGCCAATATGCTGCACTTCACAGATTGGTCTAAAAAAAGGCCTAAAGAAAAAAAAGACAGAATGATTAATTTGAATACGTTTATTGGGGTTGGCAGAGAAGATATGAAATGAAGATATGAAAATTGATAAGAATTTAATTTCCAAAACATAAGTAGGAAAGCAGAGAAAGAGCTTACTTGTCCAGACCAATACAAATCTCCAAGTAAATCTAACAAAAGAGACCAAAATAATTAATGTACAATCACAAAAGAAATACTCATTCCTTAAAGACAAAATTTGCTTATTGGTATTAACAGGTATTATCATTGATGTCAAATGGAGTGGGGTTATTAAAATAAAGGGTTGAACTCTTCAACAAGGAGTTGTCGCTCCTAGTGAATATAAACAAATTTCCACATTTTTAACAAAATTAAATAAATGAATAACCTAATAATTTCCTATTGGTTTTAGACCATGTTTGTGCAGTAATTTGATATTGAAATTGGTGTTTTGGTCCTTTTCTCACCACTCCAGTCTCTTCGTTAAACCCACAGTACTGAGACACACAGAGGTCTCACTAATGGACGCCAATCGATAGATTGTTCAGGAAAATGTCTAAAGAGAAAAAAGACAATTAATTTGAATATATTTTCAGACAGGCTTTGAAAGTTTATAAGCATTTAATTTCTAAATCTCATGTAGGAAAGTAACAAAAGATCTTACTTGTTCAGACCATTATAAAAATCCAAGTAAATCTAGCAAAAGAGAACAAAAAAATTGGAGGATTAATGTACAATCACATAATAAATACACATTCCTTAGAGACAAAATTTTCTTATTGGTATTAACAGGCCAGAGTATCACTGATGGCCAATACTGTCTTGACACACTGTCTTTTAATGCACCATTTATCATCATTTAAATCCTATATATACCTGATATAAAAGATCATAGCAAACATACTATGGACTTTGGTATTAAGACCAAGTTTATGCATTTTAAACAGGTTCAGTAACTGGTACTCACCAATAAAATACAAACCATACTGAAAAATAACAGCAAACACAGGAATATCTTTGCACACTGGTTTATGAATGTGTACAGCCATCAAAAATGCCAACATACATATTTTTATTAAGCGGTCATTGCCAGTCACCCATGACTAAATAACAATGGAAAACACGCTACGGTGTAGACTTGGATTGTATCGCAACATTACAGTATACCAGAGTATTTAGATAACCCGATGGTATTATTTTCAGTTATTAACTCACATTATAATGACGGACGGGCAATCATAATGTTAATTATATATAAGATAACGCTGTGAACCCACTCCGCTAACAAGTAAAAAAGCTACTAAACTTTATACCTTTGGCACCACATTCGCTTCAACAAAACCCTTGTTTTCACATTTTTGAACAGCTGTTTGTAAATAGTTAGGCCTACTTAATGTTAACCTGTGAACCATTAATGTTAGCATTACTAAACACTAAATGCTAACTTACCATGTCTGTAAAATGAAAACATATCAAAAAGTGTGTCTCTTACACAATAATAAATTATTTCAAGCGGTCTCTAACCTTAAATCAGTTACTTCAAAAACTGTTCAAAACCTGCCAAAACACACACAAAACTGCCCAAAATTGGATTAATTTTTACTTCAGTGTTTTAACTGCCACAATTACTTACTACAACATAATTAAAAGCAATGCACACAGGCAGCCGAAGCATGCATAGGGCTTACTATCTTATTATTAAACCAATCTTGCTGAGAAACAGCAGCCAACCACAACACCCCCCCACAACATAAAGCTGCTTTTACATAAATTTTATTTTTTTTTGTAGTTTTGCTCAGCTGTGTTATAAAGAAGCACACTTCTTCAGTTTTATTTTTACTGTTGTTTATAATCCATTCACATTTATGCTCCTCTTTGCACAAACACATTCAGAATGCATTTATCTAGGGTCCAATTAGTTTGTGAAATGTTAATATAATGGTTTTTAATAAGGTCTGAAGACTTCATTTAAAATAGCCATCAATATTTTTTTTTGTTTAATTATCAGTGAGGAAATTTGTGGGGGAAAAAATAACTTTCTTTGTTTTCACTTAAATCAATTATCTGTCTAAAATTTTCCTGGGTTTTCTATGGGGGAGGCGTGTTTTCCTCGCTGCATCAGCAGTTCAACTGCGCAGCTTCTCTTCAGTCTGTTTGGAGAGCAGCTGGAGAGGGGTGAGTGTACTGTGAGATCAGGATAGAAAAGTTTTAAAATGATGTACAAGAGTCTTAAAATTAGTTTAAATATCTTAAAAAGTGTTCGCCGTATACTGTTACACGGTTCTATTTACAGGGTTTTTTTCTTCATATTGAGTATTTATGTATTTATTTTGGTTAAAATGTGGGAAATTGCAGCACATTATACTGCGTGCCTTGTTCAGGGCTAATACTTTCTCCCATTTCTTTCTTTTGTCCTTTGGGCACCTGTAGGTAGGCTAGACAAAGGCAGAAGCGATGCTTGGTGCATTTCTCACTACATTTTTTTTATTTGTTCAGTGTAATAAACACTGTACACTGTACTAAACACTGAACACTCATTGTATCACTGTCAGTGCATGTACTTATACGCATGTACAGTGTCATGTACTTATACGATAGAGACCGAATGTGACCCAAGTGATGTTGAATTGGGGTTAAGAAGAGGAAGTCACAATGGGGAGGCAGTTCAAACATCAAAAGCTACAGGAGAAATTCTTTCTCCTATATGTTGTTCTACCCGTGTGCCTGCTAAAAGTGTGCTTCCTGATCCAGATATGACTTCTCCTGATTTGGGAAATCTCATCACTCAGTTAGGTCAACAAATAGGCCAGTCTATTGCAACTCAGTTACAGAAGGGGTCTGAAACGGAAGAATTAGAGGATGCACATGCTCAAAATGCACATCCCATGCAACCTTCAGTTGACTCCCATTCATTTAATCTGATGTGGGTAAGCTAGTCATGCACTCTGATGTAAAATAGCCCTCCAGTTTCCAGGGAGATGGGTCTGATAATTTCTCTGTTCATGAGTGGGAAGAACAAATGAATACTTATTTGAGGAAGAGAGGTATACCTCTGGATGAGCAAGCTCAGGAGATTTTGTTGAAATTAGGAGGGAAGGCTAAAGATATAATTAAAATTACTCTTTTTAGCAACTCCTCCCTCAATCCCAGTGAGAAAACAAGTGTGATCATTGATTATATTGAAGCAACATTTTAGTGAACTAACCTATTCAACAATGCCCCTAACTGACTTTTACAATACACTACCTAAAGCGAAAGTGAAAGTGCCATGGACTACTGGATTTAACTGTACAAAGCTATTGATGTAGCAGTTTTTGAAAAGGCAAGGTTGAAGGCTAGAAGATTCTGACAGGGGGTTGACAGTGATCTTTGTAAACACTTTAGGCTGAAAAGATTGGAAAAATAAAAAAATACAAGAGAGGACTTACCTTTGGTCTACCCATGGTGTTAGCAAATGGCTTGATGTCATTTCTTCTGTGTCATGTAACTTAGCGAGCTGCAGACTGCACACCCTGATGAACTGTTTATTGTCACCGGAGTTTCAACCATGCAAATCTCAAGTCAGTGCTCCCAAAATTCCATTAGCATGTGGACTTTGCAATGAAAGGGACAGTGTATAGTGTATATACGAGGTGGAACTTGAAGTGTATGGCTTCTCATGTACTGTCCTAGAAATCCAGTAAGGCGACCAGCTCTGGAGATCTGAAAAGCAGACTTCTCGAAGTGGGGCTAGGAGACATAGACACATGCCAAATTGTGGACAAACGCATGGACAAACGCACTGGATCTTGTTTACACAAACATTCCCGGTGCATACCCATACCTTGGCTACTCAGACCACATCTCTGTTACGCTAATGCCAACATACAGACCGCCCATCAGACATACCAAACCAGTTCTGAAGCAGGTGAGAACCTGGCCAGCAGGAGCCATCTCTGCTCTTCAGGATTGTTTTGGGCACATTGACTTGCATATATTCAAGGAGGCTGCAACCAATGACAACAACACCGACTTGGAGTAGTACACATCATCAGTGACCAGTTACATCAGCAAGTGTGTAGATGATGTAATTGCCTCCAAGACCATGATGGTATGTGCTCCAACAAGAAGCTGTGTATGACTGCAGAGGTGCGTGAGCTGCTGAGGACCCATGACTCCGCCTTCAGAGCAGGTGACAAGGCGGCCCTAAGAACAGCATAGGCCAAACTGTCTCGGGCCATCAGAGCAGCAAAGCACACACACAGCCAAAGAATCCACAGCCACTTTCAAGACATCGGTGACATGCTGCATGTGTGGCAGAGCATCACTGACTACAGGACAACTACACATACTTGTGACAGTGACACCTCCTTACCAGATGTGCTTAACAACTTCTTTGCACAGTTTGATGCAGGGAATGACATAACAGCGAAGAAGACCACCCCTTCTCACAGTGACCAGGTGCTGCATCTGACTACTGCTGATGTGAGGAAAACTCTTCGCAGAGTTAATCCACGGAAGGCTGCTGGACCAGACAACATCTCTGGGAGAGTGCTCAGAGAATGTGCAGACCAACTGGCAGATGTTCTCACTGACACCTTAAACAGACTTAAAATGACTGTCGTCCCCTTGCACTCACACCCATCACAATGAAGTGCTTCGAGAGGCTCATCATGAGGCACATCAAGACCCTGCTGGCTCCCTCACTGGACCCCCTGCAGTTCTCCTATCACCCCAACCAGGATACAGATGATGCCATTGCCACCAACCTACATTTGGCCCTCAAACATCTGGACAACAAGGACACTTATGTATGAATGCTGTTCATAGAATTCAGTTCAGCATTCAACACAATCATTCCTCAGCACCTGATTGGGAAACTGAGCCTGCTGGGGCTTAACACCTCTCTCTGTAACTGGATCCCAGACTTCCTGACTGAGAGAACTCAGTCAGACCTGAATTGAGAACAGTATCTCCAGCACCACACTGAGCACTAGGGCCCTCTAGGGCTGTGTGCTTAGTCCACTACTGTTCACTCTGCTGACTCATGGCTGTGCAGCAATGCACAGCTCAAGACACATCAAGTTCGCTGATGACACGACTGTGGTGAGTCTCATCAGCAAGAATGACAAACTGGTGCAAAGTCAACAACCGGTCTCTGAACGTGGACAAAACCAATGAGATGATTGTTGACTTCAGAATATCATGGAGCGACCTCGCTCCACTCAAATCGAAGCATCCTCTGTAGAGATCATCAAGAGCACCGAATTCCTTGGTGTTCACCTGGCAGAGAATCTCTCCTGGTCCCTCAACACCAGCTCCATAGCCAAGAAAGCCCAGCAGCATCTCTACTTCCTGCGAAGGCTGAGGAAAGCCCATCTACCACCACCCATCCTCACCACCTTCTACAGAGGGACTATTTACTTTCTAGCATGAAATCCCTAGGAGCAGTCAGGCCTTGAAAAATGAATTGAAGGTCAATGGGAGAAAAGCGAGGGATAAAAAAAACAGAAAGAAGGAGAGATAGATGGATGAAAAGACATGGAGGGCTTTGAAGTGTTGTCCAAAACATGTCTAGTAAGAATGGAGGAATCACTTTGAAGTGACTCAGTCACTACTCTATGGGAGCAGTTTGAAAATTTTCTCATACGTTTGTAATACAAACTCTAGGAGAGATGGATAAAAAAGAAGGATGCGAGTGGAATGTCAAAAAGAAAAGTCAAAAATGTTTTTCTAACTAACGTACATGCAAATGAATGAAGTACTTTTTAATGACATTTTACATATGTTGTTGATGCAGGATGATGCAAAAAATGATTGTCTACATTAAGATGCATTTTTTTCCTAGTATTAAAGAAGACAAATTATGCAAAGTATGATTGTTTACATTAAAATTAATTGTTTGTCTGACAGACAGAAGCGACGAATGGTGAGAACAGTCAGAGTCAATCTGTATGCGAGAGTGATGCAGAGGAAGCCTTTTCTCCGCCCACAGCACAAACAGAGTCACTTGAGGTATGCTAAAGCACATTTGCACAAGCCAGCTTCATTTTGGAATAAGGTGCTGTGGACTGATGAAACTAAACTTGAGTTATTTG
>JAQQZU010024561.1:0-11116 GCA_030068025.1 Parauchenoglanis punctatus | reverse complement strand
ACACCCATATAACACATATAATACAAATATAGGGTAAAAAAATACCCAGGTTAAAAAAGTAAAGGATCAAATAAAGATGTAAAAGACAAAATATAGTCAGATCAGGCAAACAAGAACAAAGACCCTTGAAACATAGTATATACAGTAAAGGATAAGCCCATTAAAATGCATGAAAAAGGAAACAAATCCACCAAAAAATGACACCCAGATCCAAAAAAAATAAAACAAATGATATCCGGATTCAATAAAAACTAAGAAGACTAATTGAATAATAAAAAAGAACCTAACTAACAAAAGACTTAAAGAGCCAACAATTAACAGACAAAAGACACTTGGGTCTAAAAATAACAAATAAAAGCCACTCAGATGCAACAAATACAAACAAAAGACACACAGATCCAACAACAAAAAACAAACAAACAAACAAAGTACTCTCAAATCCAACAAAAAGAAAGAAATCAACATCAAACAAAATCCAAACAAAACAACAAAAACAACCATGATCTATAAAGAAAAACAAACAAAACCCCCTAGATCTTACAAACAAACAAACAAACAAAAGACGCTTAGCTACATCACATCACTAAAAATGCACCCAGATCAAACAAAGACATTCTGATCAAACAAATAACACGCAAACAAGACTTTCAGATCGAATAAACAAATGACACCCAGGACCAACCGACAACAAACAAACAAAAAATCCAGCTACAACAAAAGCGAACAAAAGACTCTTTCAAACAAATAACACAAAACGACTTCCAGATCCCAAAAGAAATAATAACAATAAATCAAAAGACAAACAGACACACAGATCGATGAAATAACAAACAAACGTCAGGTCAGGTCAAGACGCTCAGATCCCAGACCTAACTGACGTGACCTACAGATGTAACAGAGTGAACAAACGCTCTGAGCTAACAAATAAACAGCAAAAGACAAAACAACCAACAGATAAAAGACATTCAGATGTAACAACTAATGAACATAATGACTCTCAAATGTGACCAATAAACCACAGCACAATTTGTTTAGCGATATTTCATAAAGGTCTCTGGCTTTGTAATCGTCAGCGCCGATTAGCGCCCGAGACAATGACTGCGACTGGTAATTACATGCTCCAGCTAACGTGATGTTTATTTCATCGTATATTTGATGAGAACCTTTTGGAAACCCTGTGCGGTCTCTCTTCTTCGAGTTTCTCTCTGTTCCTCTCTGTTTAATTACCTCTCACCGGACTTGTGCAGGAAGTATGATGCATGTGAGGGAAGACCTCGTGTCAGTTCCTGTTGACACGTTTGCGGGATTGCCTCGAGCAAAACCCGTCTCATCAAACTATGTTCTTTTCGTACGTATTAGTTAGATGAATAAATAAAATGACACGAGGTTTAACGCTTCCTCTCGGCTGTGAACGGATTAGGATTTGGACTTTGAGTGGGTTATTAATGATCACAACACATTTAAATAATTAAAAATTGGGGCTTGATCACAGAGCTCAGTGCAGGTAATATTAGATAATTAGTCAAATTAAAGCTGTGTTATATTCTAGTAAAACTCTATAGCAAATATATAAACATAACTCATTTCCATGCCAGTGTGATAGCACATAATGTACAACTAAGTGCACTATGTTTGAGTTCACTGAGGTAATATTTAAAGGAGCCAGCTTACCCTTTACAGAATCCAATGCACCGCTTTTGTTTTGAAAGAATGTGACCCCGAATTGGCAAAACCTCTGCAAATTCCCTGTTAGTGATACCATGGAAACCATCTCAGACATTTTCATCACTCATGTGTCATACATGGAAGCTATGAGCTGAATATGCCTTATTACATACATACAAGGTCCATTACATTTGGAATAACCATACGAAACGGAACGGAGCAGTCAAAAGAATTATAAAAATAGATCCCTTGACAAAATAGCTTCAATTTCACCTTACAATTTAAGATCTGTGGATTGGGATGGCGCAGTATTGTTGTGAATTGTTTTTGGAATATCGATGGCATCGGAAATGGCGACTCGCTCGGCGCAAAGGATTCAGGGAAAGGTGAGCCGGTCCCTTTGACTGAGTCCACTGGGCTCAACCCAAAATAGCCGACGGTTCCAGTTTCAAGTCCCATCAAATGCTGCACCGTAAACGACGAGTATAAATAACATCGTTTTATACAACAGTGTTGTTGAATTTTCAGTTGTGATTGGTCAGGATCGAGATTTTCACAATTTGTTTTGACAATTTGCATCACATATCATTTTGTTTTTTGTTGTTATTGTTATTTTCAAATTTGTAGCGAAAAATAGTTCCCAAATTGGAATAATAACACTTCAGGACACTTTTATAAGACAAATCCGGGTGGGAACAGTAGCTCGGCTTCAACACACCACCCTGTTGGGTTTTATTCATTTCATAAGTAATACACTAATCTGTGTAATAAGCCTATTAAGAACACAAACACTGAGGCTGGAAGTGTTTTCATTTTGTGAAAGGACTGATTGCTGATTACGATGCAGAGAAATTTGGAGGGTCCTTAACAACGCCATCATGAACATAAATACACACAGAGTCAATTGGCCAATAATAAGATGTGTTTTAACATTCAGGCTTATTTCATGATGAGGTGTGTGTGTGTGTGTGTGTGTGAGTGTGTGTATTTCAGCTTACAAGAGTCTAACAAGATTCAAGTCAGGGTTATGGATGTTTTTAAATACTAAGCTTAATAATAATCTTATGAGGTCCTCGCAAGTGTCATAACACATGAATGTGTGTGAAAAAGACTCGCCTTCGTCTTCGTCATAGCGGTACCGACTGTTGCTCATCCCTCTGTCATGGTCCATCCTGAGAGAGAGTGAAAAGTAAAAAAGAGAGGAAAGCAAAAAAAAAAAAAAACTTTAGAAAATAATGATTCTGCGAAGAAAATACAAAAACATAACACATCATGTCCACTTATTTAAAAAAGGTGGTAAATACAGAAATAAATCTGCGTATATACGAAGTATATACATACAGCAGCATGAACACATGCAGTCTGAATCCGGCATTTCATTTCATGACACACGTGAAGTGAAAACCACATCACCCCGTTTGTTTGAAATATGATTCTTTTTCTTGATTCAGTTTTTCATAATGTATGACAATTTACTGACTGAAAGAAACGGATTAGTAGACTTTTATTTTTTATTTTTTTGTGGGTGTGTGTGTGTGTGTGTGTGGCTCCTGACTCAAGGCCCTGACTACAGGGTATCGATCTGCCTCCCGGCTTCCTGTCCTATCTCCTATCGATACTTAAAATAATTAAACTCACCCGGGCTCAGTGGAAACACACATGATTAAACAGAATGTAATTAAAACCCCTGGGAGAACCCATGCAGCTCATGGCACATGCCAAATCTCCTCTGTTAGCATGTACCACGATCCATTATACACAGTATTAGCTAATGTTTGCCTATGTTCCCACTAAATTAGCATCAGTAACTGAAATCAGACATCATTTGTGCAGTTTTCGCATAAGACTTTACATTGAGTGAAGAATTCTATTCAGTTCGAATGCACTTTTAAGAAATAGAAGCCTTTTTGTATGTTTTTTTTTTTGATAACTGATTAAATAGCAATCAGCCATGGCAGCGCAGCGTAAGAACAGAGTACGCGGATATTCCAGCTTGGTGCTGGCACTGGGTCAGGTTTGCTTTGTCAGTTTTCTGGACTGTAATTCATACTGTCACATCATCGATCAGTGTCCTGCTGCCTGAGAGGGAGCAAGAGAGAGTGAGGTGCTGGGACAGCCTGAAAAGACAAGTAGTTGCATTCCTCCATTCCTCAATATCATCTCTGCACACGGATATCTCACCAGCTGTCCAAACTTCTTCCAAAACCGAGTGAAAAAGTACGCTCTGATCTCACATAGTCATTAATCAACAAGCTATCAAGGCTTCGGGTTTGTTTTTTCTTCTCAGCACTGACGGCAGGACAAATTTCCTACCGACTGAACTCGGCGCTGTGGCCTCATTTTTAGTTTACATTGCAGCGAGCAATAAACTCATGAACACGTCACTGCTGCTGATGTGCATAACTCAGTTTTTTCACATGAAAGCGAAATGGCATTAATTCGGGAATCTCAGTTCAGAATACAAATCCATCAAAATCCATACAATTTCCACGTCCCATACCAAGTTCAGTTCTAGAATCATTTCCCAAATGTACTTAAAACCTATATACGGAATTTCACACCAAAGTCATGGAGAGTTCTAGAAACCAAAAGTCTACTTAACATATGGAGAATCTAAGAATCACACGTCAAGGATGATGAAATGTCTATAATTCTGCATCACTGAATCTAGAAGACTTTTAGAATAAGAGCAATAACGTCATGACCATGGCATTCTGTCATCGAACGCTCTACTGCATGAAAGTGTTTTTACATGACTATTTAATTGAATTTTAGGAAAGCAGAAGTTCCTCATTTGTGAAAAGAAATCAATGAAAGAAGTGCATTAACATTCGCAACATGCCTGACAAATATTTGGTCAGGCCAAAAAACTCTAGACTACAATGCCAGTCACGGATCTACTGAAGAGAGCAAAAGCTATGCCTGCTAATGCTAACCTTGATGGGAATCCTTCGAAATTTCTACACATTTTCGACCATGAAACCGTGTTGTCCATGAACAATCTGTCTATTGTCATGTGATCCTTATGATGCTAAAATTCCCAATGAATTTGACATGATGCCGTCAGATGTCATTGTTTTTAAATTCTAGAAGATGGAAAAAGCAGATATTTCCACCAATGACATACTTTGGTATCTGTAATGGGGGTAATTTTTCATTTTGGTTATTTTCCAAACCATTGCTTTGGTGTCTGGCTGCAAGGATTGTTTTGTAAGCAGCCAGATTCAATCATCAGTCATCATCATCAAACCAGACTCTGTACAGACAACAAGATTAAAAATAGTTGAATGAGCCAATAAAAAAATTAAGTCAACATGACAGAAGTGAATCAATGAATCACCGACATTAGCGTGAACAGCTGAGGAGCGTTTTCATTGTTTGAATTTTTACTTTGCTTCATAGCACAGTAGAATATGTTTGCCTGTTTTGCCTTTGATTCTATAATATTTCATAGTTTATCATATGGTCTAGAATATTTCATTTCATAGGACTAGAAAATTTCTAGTGTGTTTGACATGTGCTTATAAAACCTTTCATTGTTTGTCATATGGTTCTAGAATGTTTTAGTGGTAGGAACTATTTCATTTTTTCATATGATTCAAGAATATTTCATTGTTATATGATTCTAGAATCTCTCATTACTGGGGGAATGTTTCTAGAACAGTTCTCTGTTCAACACGTGACCATAGAAGATTTCATAGTTTTATAACAATACAGAATATTTCGGTTGACTCGAGAATATTCCATTGTTTGTGATATGGTTCTAGAATATCTCATCGCTTGGGATGTCTCTAGAACATTTCATCGTTAGTCATACGAGTCTAAAATATTTCATTGTTTGTAGCATGTTTCTAAAACGTTTCAGTGTTGGTCGTATTTTTCTAGAAAATGTTGTTTAATATCGATGCAGAATATTTCAGTTGACTCTAGAATGTTTCACTGGGATATGTTTCGAGAATAACCCATTGCTCGAGGTGTTTCTAGAACGTTTCATTGTTTGAGATGAAACTTCTTCTGGAATGTTCTGGAACGCTTCTGGAATGTTTCATTGTTCTATCTTGGTACAGAATCTTTCAGTTGATTCTAGAAAATGTTCCTGTTTCTAGAACATTCCATTGCAGCCTATCATGATATCATTACTGGATATTTTCTTTTATTCTGAAATATTCTTGAATATTTAATTGTGGTGATGTTTCACGGTCATATGACTTTAAAATATTTCATTGTCTATGATCTGTTTCTTGAATATTTTGCACATTTCACGTCATTCTGGAACATTTCAGAACATGTCTGCCAGGTGAATATTTATTCGCTTCTCACACAATTTTAAACTATTTCCTTGGTTGTAAAAATGATTCTAGAATATTTCAGTGTCACGGGATCCTAAAATATTTTTTATTTCACATTTATATTGTAGAATATGATTATAGATAGATAGATTAGAATATATGATTATAGAGTATTTAATCTCAGCTGATTCTGCAATAATTTGTTATTTGTCATATGATTATTGAGTATTTCATTGTTTTGTTTGACTCTAGAATATTTAATTGCCGTGTGATGAGGGAAAATGTTAGCATATTTGTTTTTAGCAAATTATTGAGATAATTACTGAAGTTATTTTTTCCTACCTATTGCTCATTTTGTTTTGTTAAAATCAATGGTTTACTGAATCACAAATCAAATTCTGTTAGGTATCAGTTTGCATATTACTGTAAGACTGTATGGCCTGTGCCAGTGTTCCCTTGTACGCTACGGGATGGCTTCCATGTAAGTGCAGCATTTTCAACATGACAGCTTGTTTGTTTCTAGTGTATATTTATGCCCCTGCTATGCTATACTTCTAGATGGAATTGGTTACCTCAGGAGCTTTTGTTGTCTGTAATGAAATATGATAACATTTATAGCCTTAAAAGGCCTCTTGGACTGGTGTGGTGGTATAAATCTGCTGCGCTGTACCTGACCAGTCTATAACTAATCAAATAGTTTGAACATATAGGATAAGTGAATTATCTTTCTTAAACAACTTCAGCACTGACTAATATATTGCCGCTCTTGATGTTTTATAATCTGATATACGGTTTTAATCAATTTTCAGGTATTTAAGATTCAAATCCATGCAGCAAAGTCCCTGAATGTCACAGACTGCCACTGAGATTACACTGTGGAAAGGAAATGCCATTAAGGTTGGCAGGTTTTGGTAAGATTAAGTAAAATAAAAATCAGCGTTATGGACATCCTTGAGTGACTTTTATAAAATGGTGATAAAAGAATAGAATAAACCTCCGTGTTCAATGAAAAATTGATTTAAAAAAAAAAAACTTTTCACAGTAAACAATTCTTCTGCAAAAAAACAATGTAGTCTGTTAACAGTAAGCTTTGGTTGCTAAGCAACATAACAGGCAAAATGCAGTGTATGGTATGCACAGATCAATGGCTGTAGTGTAATAAATGTATTGGTTTTAAAACCTGGTGCATTAATAGAAACCTGTATGTACACTATAAATGCCTAGACACACACACACGCACACTAAAGATGATCAAGACGGCTCACCTGATTTCACCTGAAGAGACTGAACAACAGAGTAAAGTTGTTAATCAAAGGGATTCATGAATGCAGCTTGGAAAAAGGTGTCTGAAAGAGCTAAAAGTCCACAGAAACTCCAAACTCCAGCACTCTGCTTCATTCACACACACACACACACACACACACATGCTAACTAGCTCTCAGTCAATGATATGGACCACTGAATAAGTCAATAGGTGGAGAACTGGGATTCAGGCAAATGGGACGTTGGAATGTTTGTGTGTGTGTGTGTGTGTGTGTGTGTGTGTGTGGTTTGGGGTGACCTATCACGTCACTGCACATAGACGTTTTGGTTCCAACCGTTCCAACACACTGACTGTTACAATGCGCCGATACCGGAGACTCCTTCCATAAATGTTAACTCAACATCTCATTAGAGAAACCTTTGCCTTTGCGTTCCATTCCTAATGAGCCTTAACCATTACTTAATGAACTAAACCATGTGTGATTTGTGTGTGATTTTATATATTCAGCAAATAATTTACTTTAGTATTAACAACATTTCCTAACAGTTTGTGAATAAGTTTGCTTAGCAACAAACTAGACAAAGCTCTGCCTAAAACTAACGGCTTGAGAATAACCGTAAACTACACTTTGTATTAATAATCTCACACAGTTTTGTTATTATTGACATATTGACAATTGCATTCGGACTAAAACAAAGGAGTTGTAATATAGTACCATTTTCAGTGAGTTGGCACATCAGTAGTTCTTCAGTTCATTAATATAATCCAGTAATAACATCACGAACTGTGGAATTATTGTAAGGTTGCAGCAAAACCTGGGAGTGATGGCTGGTGATCAATATCAATCCTTTATGATTGACTCAGACATTACAGCACTTTTGTGAAAGATCATCATGCTGAGAACTTTGGATTAAATATCTTCTGGCAAATGAAACCCAGTGAGGACAGATTTATCACTGTGGAACTGCGTGAACTTTTAACAGGGGTCCCCATGTATAATATAACAATGCAGTAATCTTTCACTCACCCTCTCTATCTCTCTCTCTCTCTCTGTCTCTCAAATTGCTTCTATAACACAGCTCTCTGGCATTAATTCCCATGCACAGCTCGTTCACAGAGAGGAGGACAGGCTTCATGGCATATTAAACCACTGGTCTCACACTTCTTCATTATAGAACCATTCCATGCACTTGGCATTGTTTCACACACCAGGGAAAGCAATCATTATACAACTCATTTTTAAATAGCACCTTAACACCTCAGTGACAAAGGGAATGAGAAAGTGGCCTCAGCTCCATGTAGAAGGAAGATAGGGAAGGCAAGAGAACTCTGCTGAGGTCTTTTTACATAGTGGCTCCATTTCCTAATCCTGCTTGTGAATTTGTCAGCTATTTGGAAGATTCTTTTTTTTAACCCATGAAAGCCTTTCCCATGTGGAACATATCTTGCAGATAATATACATTTGTTTCTGACGTTCAATCTGGCTCAGACTCACGTGGATCCCCACACTTAGCATCCCATCTGGCTTTCATATCTGCTCCTAGCTTCTTGTTCTTCTTAACCCTCACTCTGACTGGTTGGTCTCACTCGAGTCTAGTTCCTTCTGTCTCTGATATCCCTCAGTCAATCAGGTTATGTTAAGGGTCTTGCAGAACATGTGGCTCCAGGTAGCACCTTTTAAGGATTTGTCCCTCTGGTGGCGCCTTTAGAGATGCTACATAAAACCCTACAACATGGTTACAGTTCTGTGTTGCATGCCATTGGAAAGCTAGAACCCTGAACCATCCAAAGAACCTTTCAGGAACAAATAGTCTTATAAGTCTTGGTGATGGACTTTCATCTGAAGGCTTCATCAGTTCTTCTGCACTGTAGGGAAAGCTTCACCATGTAAACACTATATATGATTCACATCTGTGGCAAGAGTGCATTGGGTAGTGTTGCTGTCTATCCAATCCCAATCCAGCAGTGGCCACAAGTCTGCTTTCTCTGGCAGGAAAGATGTTACATGATCAGCAGTTTGAAAAGATGCAGCGTCTGGATTCATAGGAAGCACATTAGCCATTGTCCTAGATCAGTTAGATGAGGTAATTGGATATAAGCAAATTAGAATGGAAAAATGAACGAGCTTCATGTCTAGGGTTATATATGGGATTTGATTATCTTCTAAAGCCTGCACCTGTTATAAAGCAGACAGAGTCTTCTGCTTTTTCAGCAAATTTCCCACTGAAAAGGGGAAGTTAAAAGTGCTAGGTGCCGAAACAGGAGCTTCATCAATCATTTGTGTCACTTCATTGAAATATCTAATAAGTAATAGTTGTAGGAGGTAAAATGCCACCAGAATACCAAGTATTCTGCAAATATGTTTATAATCGCTACTGAGTTTACAGCTTAACCAGTTTGGGTGATTGTTCTGTTTGATGTTAGATCTGCAGTGATTGGCCAGGGCATTTGTTCTATTCCCATTGCTGGCCTTTGAGTAAATGAAGCTTGGTGTGAAACCAAACTCTGTTTACTTGTGGATTTGATGGTGAACCAAACTGCCCAGCAGCACTACTGGCCTGACAATAGTGGGGCTGCACATTCCAGGTCTATATTAATGCTGTCACTGTAATATTTCAATAGTAATAACTTTGGGATTATATCTAATGAAGGAACGGCGCTTCATTATACCACCCTGTCACTGATGAATTTCTTATAACTAATGTGTTTTATTCCTTTCATAATTTCTCAAGTTTGTCAGTTGCTCTCCTGAGAACTGACACTTACTCTAACCTTCATGTTTATTCAGACTCCATCTTTTCTTCCTACCACTCCATCATCCCCCTTGTTGGTTGCAAGTTATTTCTTTAGTACTTGTATCACAGATCGGATTCTGTCTCAATTTCCAGCATCTACCAAATGATAAAATGTCAATGTGAACTTAGATGCGCATACTGTATAAATATGCTACAAGTCTGTAACGCAGCCAATGTTTTTTTTTTCAGTGTATGGAAAATAAATTTGAACCAGGAATGGACAGGTCAAAATGCCCCCTAAGCTGCACAGCAAAACAAGCTCGAGTGAAATTTCAGAATGGGCCAGGCATAATTGGCAGTGTGATGGTGAAGAGGAGGATGAGGCTGAGGACAGGAAGGAAGCATACACTCAGGCATGCTATTTAAGCCCATTTTCTGCCAATTTTACTAGCCTGAGTTGTACCCATTATCCCAGCATTATCCCATCCTGTTTATATACTTACGTGTGCCTGGTACTCTCTAGCATGCATATACTGGTGTCTTGGTGTCTGAGCCCTCCCTCAGGCTGGGTCAGCCAGCAGACCATGAAATGGAGGACCTTCCGAAGCATGTGCAGGTCATCAAGCCGAACTCAGGCAAAGTCATTGTAATCAAGCAAACACGGGAGCAGGCTGATACACATTCTGAGCTTCAGCTCGCGTATGAAGGAGAGGCGGAGTGGAGGCTCTTAGTTATGAATTCAGACTCTTAGATGTTGGTCTGACCTTGGCTTGAGTGAAATGTATATTTAAGGAATCTCTTCTTCAGCTGTTTCAAATGCAATCGTGATGGATTCATTAAACATGACCAGATCTCGAGCTCATGCAGTCGTATGACTGAGCGGACATATGCACTACCAGTCAAAAGTTTTTACACACCTATTCTTTTTCATAGGCTTTTCTTTATTTTTTTTTGCTTTCTACATTGTAAAACATTACTGAATACATCACAACTATGAAGCAAAACGTATGGCATTATGTGGTAAACAAAAAAGTGTAAAAATATGTTTCATATTTTAGATTCTTCAAAGTAGCCAACATTTACCGTAATCGGCATTATCTTAACCAGCTTCATGAAGTCGTCACCTGGAATGCTTTTCAGTGAACACGTGTGCCTTGTTAATA